>JAVFBX010179440.1:0-14741 GCA_034783855.1 Mopalia kennerleyi
TGATTGCCTTAGATCTCAATATAGCGACAAACAAAACACGGGGAGTGTTTTTGAGATCTAATTTTAATTAGATTGCCCAGCCGTTTAAATAAGCTTGGTATTCCTATTGTACATTACCTTTGGAAGAATATGCATTATCGCTCCACTGACTAGTGATCCGACAGCTAATCCCATAAACATGGCCAGCACCAAATTATACACATTCTCTTTTAGACATGGTAAGAAGAAAGCGCCGAGCAGGGAACATATACAAATCAGCAATACAGCTAAAGTCCCGTATCCGTACTCTAAAACAGAATAAAATATACACTTAAATTCACAGACAACTAAATTATAATCCTTAGTCCCTCTCCCTCCGGGTTTTGTTTTAGCTTTGTGTTGATAGAAAGTTCTCTATTGCCTGAGACACTGATGTGAATCAGAAACACGGGAACGGTTTATTTCTTACTTATGTTTCTAACACACCTCGTCAGTCCTATTATAGAAAGACATGGTGGTGTTTAGGGCATCACATATGTGCTTGGAAACCAAAGGTAAATCTAAATTGGAAATCCGATTGTTTCCAATTTACATAAATAAATTTACACAATCGTGTTGACTGTATACATTTATTTATACATATACTTATTGGATGTATTTGTTTTCTGTAGGTAGCATTATGTACTCACTTTCACTATTCGTGGGTGGGGCATAACCTCTTTGGTACGGTTCACAGGCCTCGGTTATCTGTTGTTGAATCAAGGATGGACAGATTTCAAGAAATTTGGCTTTAGAAATTGACGCATTTCCGACTCTGTATATAGCCAATAGTTCATCGGGTCTGTAACAGCGGGGCTGGAAGAGAAAATCAAACTTGAAATTAGCGAGAAGAGCATCAAACACAGGTAGTTGAAGGTATTGACACCTTTGAACCCATAGTTAGTATTTTTACTGATTTGGTACCACAATCAATGGAGATCTTGAAGGTTTATTATATGTCTTTGTACAGCCATGAGCAATTTAATATTTATCAACTTATTAAATAGTTTCAAACCAGCGTAACTCACGGGTCTTCTATCAGTTGAGGACTGGGCCGCACTGGGTGACACGTGGCGCCGGTGTCTAGATTTAGCAATTTCTGCGAAAGCCTCTGCGGATCGTTTGCTTCTGACGAGCTCCTCGTATCTTTCTGAGGCTAGTTTCATGGAGTCTGCTCTCCGTTCGTACATGTCTTCCCTGCTATCAGCGTACACGTCTCTCCAGTGGTCATGGAGGGTGGGCTGAGAGACGGGATCAGGAGCGTCCGGCACATCACCAATATCCAGTTCGTCCATCAGATCCTCCAGGTCTAAACACACAATGAACAATGTGACATTGTATTCCCCAGGTAAACTGTTTCGTTATTTATATATTTGCCTATTTATTGAAGGTACGTTTCAATTTAGTGATAACTTATGTAACGTGCTGTGAGGTCTGTATGCTAATATTATTTTATGTACAACTGATCCATTTGGATGCCGCTTCGATGATTACCTGGCACGTTTTTGTCCTCTTAAACAGTTTATACAAAATAGGAATATGGGACCAGTGGAACCTAAACCACTCGAATGTATTAGGATATATGTAGGCAAACCAATAACGCATATATAAAGCAAAGTATATATCTGGATATCTCGTAAAAATTATCCACGTTTATGTAGAATATTCAGACTTGCTTTGGAATTCACCAAATACTCACCATCTGCGGACATGACGAAGTCATCAGACACTTTGTCATAAAGATTATCCACGAAAAACTTTTTCTTCGGAAGCTGGCGACAATTCCTTGAAATTTGTTGCCCTAAAGAAAAGAGATTGAAGGTAAATAAATTAAAAGCTCTCGGAAGTTTTAGTAATCCACAGATATACATCAATCTAATGACAAACACGCTTTCAATCATTCTGGTGCTGTTTTTTGTACTGAATTTTCCACATATTGAGCTTTTATTTTTACATTATTCAGCATCAATTTGCTATATTTCAGCTTCAATATAGGTATAGTATAGGCTTTATTGGAGTTTGCGCAGAAAACATATGATAGCTCACCGTTGATAAGTCTGCGAACCATTATAACAGATAGATCATCCAGTTGGTCTCTGCGTGCTTCCATATCTTCTTCAATTCCAGCCTCTTCAAACAAAGAATCACCATCAAGACACTGAAATATCAAAAAAGAACTGATTATTGCATTTGTACCGTGGGAACAATTTCAGTCTGTCATTATTGTCCATTGAACTTCGTTGAAAGTGAAAAGTGTGTTTTCACGGATATTTCCCTGATTAAGTAAAGCGGATAAAGGGATGTCTCTTTTACCAAATAATAGTTAAATAGCAATAATATATGCCACATATTTTATTCGGTGAATTAATTTTTGTGTCTTTTACACTGTATTTTATTCTGGTTTCCATATATTTTATCTTGGATGATGTATAAGTATACCTGGGCTCTGAAGACAGTAGCTGGATCTCTATCATCATCATCATCGTCATCGTCATCGTCATCATCGTCATCTCTCTCATTATCATCGTCTCTACTATCATTGTCATCTCTATCATCGTCTTGATCCTCTCGACTGCTGTCATTGTCTTCTCTAGATGTATCACTGTGACCTCCTCTCGTCATACCAGTGAGTGGTACATTCCCTCTCATATCCTCCTCAGATCTGTCATCGGATTGATCTGAAGGATACCTGGCAGGATTATTGAATTGTCCTGGTAATCCTGCCTGCCATGCGTTGTCCGCCCTGTCTTGATCTCTACTGTCCTCGTCATTGTCAGGATTGTCCCTATCTGGCTGACTCCTGTCGTGGCGGCTGTGGCGATCCTCTCGTTCCCTGTCAGACTCGTACACCCGGCTCAGTCTTTGGAGGTAGCTGTTGAATAATGTAGCCGTGGGTCTCCAGGGTGACCTCCATCTGTTTACACGGAGAGGGAATCGGGAAGAGTCGCTGGGGTCAAACCTATCTCTCATAGCGTCCATCCGGTCAGACATTGCGTCCCGTCTGTTAGAAACAGCATCGGCTATGGTATCTCTGCGGTCAGACATTGCGTCCCGTCTGTTAGAAAAAGTGTCGGCGATGGAGTCTCTGCGGTCAGACATTGCGTCCCGTCTGTTAGAAAAAGTGTCGGCGATGGAGTCTCTGCGATCAGACATTGCGTCCCGTCTGCCAGAAACAGTGTCGGCGATGGAGTCTCTGCGGTCCGACAGCCGATCTCTCATATCCGACATACGGTCTCTCATGTCACTGACGATGTCAGATGAGTCGCCGCGATCTAAGTCATCACGACTGTCCGGCCAGTCTGGGCGATCTGGAATGTTCATTCTGTCCTTAAGGTCATCGTATTGATCCGAGTCCATCCTATCATCCTGGTCCTCGCGGGAATCCTCAACGCTATCCTGAGCTTTTTCTATGCTTTTCTTTAAATCTTCAAACTCGTCACTCTCTACCATTGCTTCGATTAGATCAGATTCGAACTTTGATTGGTAGTATTGATAGTCACGTGATTCGTCGTAGTCCGCGCAGGCCCTGCGGGCGTTTTGAGCGAAGTGCATCATGACAACGTTGGCCCTCTCAAATTCATCCAAGTCTAAATAATCGTCTGCTTCGCTGCCCACAATTCTGAACAATCGATTGCCGTCCAGACACTAAAAATAGAAATGGTATAGCCGTTTTAATGAATATCATGACTTTTTTGTTTCATATAACAATAAGTTTAGCTTAAATGTGAAGTTGATAAGTCAGGAACGTGGACATATTGTGGAAAATCTTTTGTAAAAATGAAACAACAAGTGCGAGTACATATATATTCTTTTCTTATGTAAAAAAAAGTATTTTCTTTCTCTAAACACTTTCTTAAATATTTATGTTCTTTCTATTTTTATACTTAAATTTATAACTCTCAACAATTCAATTTATTCATGAAAGAACAAAAACACATTGAATCTGCATGGCCACTTGATACATATTTAATACTCTTCACCAGAACACATTCGAAGTAAAGACATGGTTAGATTTATTCATGGTTTTAAATGTTAGTGCCTTATTTTTTTTATTTTCTTTATTTATTTTATTCACCTTAAATTAAATCAAGAATATGTAAACTACCAAATCATTGGCGGGAATAAAGTCAGAATGACTTGTTCTGTCCCTAGTAAATATGTTGTTTTATAAGATCAGATAAATCCGTTGATTGATAATTCTTCCGACATTTGCGCATTTATATATAGCTTCTCATTACTCATTTATTATGTGGTATAATTTGTTTCTGTGATGTATATCTTGTAGGTCATCTTTGTTCCTGTTGGTCTGTATTAAACTGTATAAAATATAAATGTAACAATATGGTTGATAATCAACCATGTACTAATACAAAATATAAGGGTATATTTGCGTTAATCTACTAATTAGTATAACTTAAAGCTCAGCGAAATGTAATGCTTTCGAGTTCATTGGTCAAATGTACCATTGGTTAAATGTTATGTTACGGCCAAACGTACCAGCGGTTAAACGTTATGTTCTGTCAAATGTATCAGCTGTTAAACGTTATGTTACGGCCAAACGTACCTGCGGTTAAACGTTATGTTACGGGCAAATGTACCATTGGTTAAATGTTATGTTACGGGAAGATGTACCATTGGTTAAACGTTATGTTCGGCCAAATGTATCAGCTGTTTAACGTTATGTTACAGGCAAACGTACCTGCGGTTAAACGTTATGTTACGGGCAAATGCACCATTGGTTAAATGTTATGTTACGGGCAAATGTACCATTGGTTAAATGTTATGTTACGGCCAAACGTACCAGCGGTTAAACGTTATGTTCGGGCAAACGTACCTGCGGTTAAACGTTATGTTACGGGCAAATGCACCATTGGTTAAGTGTTATGTTACGGGCAAATGTACCATTGGTTAAATGTTATGTTACGGCCAAAAGTACCAGCGGTTAAACGTTATGTTCGACCAAATGTATCAGCTGTTAAACGTTATATTACGATCAAACAATCCCACGGGTTGTCAATTAACCTACTGTTTAAGGTTGGCAAAACAGTGCCCATTTTACTTTGAGTATTCTGGGACATTTGCATTCTCTGATCTTGTTCTACAGATGAGCTTGGTCGTTTTTCACATGGCTCAAGCTTTAAACGTCAGTTATCCATTAGTCCGAATGAGATAAATCAATTTGGGTGGTTAGTCTATCCAGATTTGATTTTGGACAGAACAAGGTTTGAGCATTACACAGTTTTTTTTTTCAGCCCGCGAACAACTACTTCGTGTTGTAATTATATCATCTACATAATATACCAGAAGGGAGTTATAGAATCGCAAATAATTAGAATCCATTGCAATTTGACACTTTCGCTATTTTAACCATACAGACCATTTCTATTCTATTGAAGACCCCTGTTACTAGGATAAGTTTCCCACTGCTCCCTAATGTATTCTGCACACTCATGATCTTCCTGTCTAACAGCAAATCAAAGTCTGTATCTATTGCATGGAGATTAACTTCACTTGAACAAAATCGCAAATAATGCGACCAATCCAACACTCGCGTTATTGGTGAACTTTTCCAGGAAAATCAAGACCGTGTGACAAAATTATATATTTATCTGCCAAACATTTCTAGTGAACCAACAGGCTTAGTTTTCTTTAGGCTAAGAGGCGAATCAACTTCAACCTTTAAACCTGTATACCAAACATTTTCCTTGAACAGAAAAATTGGTCTGCTTCCCTATAGGGAAATGTTATTGCCCGGATGACGCATGTATATACATGCGTCATAAGGGCAATAACATTTATAACATATCAATTTAATTTACAGATACTTAGTTCTTGTTTTAATAACACAATCGATTGAAAAAAGATCGAAACGTGCATTCTCAACCTTAACCAGCAGATGTTTTAAAAATTTACGATATATTCCTGTACAAATGAAAATATGGGGTATCGTAAATGGCAAACAGGATAATTAGTTTTAAAAAAAACATTATAGCATTTCCGAATGCTTTTTGTTCGATATGCACACAGAAAAAATACATACAAAAATGCATTAATTTTATCCGTAAAAAAATAAGAGCCAGTTTTCGTCCACTCTTGTGAGATGTTTATACAGATATATGTCTGTGTGTGTAACCCCGACCTATTCAGCACACGTATTAACACAGGAAGGTCAGCGTAAATAACAGTCAATAACATAGAGTCAAGCAACAGACCCACAATAAGCCGTCTTGTTACAGATCCTGCATTAATATTCATAACAAAACATGTCCAGATCACTATATACTATATATAATAATCATTATCCACAGTACAATTCGTACTTATTTTAAAGGCATTTTGTTTATCCGCATTTAATATTTCTGTAAGAGATTTATTGTCTGCAGAAAAAGATTAAAAAGATATGTTTGGAGAATCACCCAAAACGCCTACTAAGGAATGGCAACAACAATGGGGACTATTCCTCTTGTTTTCTGTCGTACTCACACAGAGGCTTTCATTCGGTAGGTGTTTTTTTGGTTAAAATGTAGTTCTTTTATTTTAAATAATGTTTAAAAGTCTAGTCGGTTTAACTTTTATCCTACATATACTTGAACACTGGTTGATGTTGACATGGTTTATAAACGCAAATTGATAGATTCCTCGTTTTAGATAGAAGACCCGTTATGCCATAAAGGTTGTCAAATAAAGATACAAAAATCATTTTATAATTAAAGATGTTTTTTTATTCTTTATTCTAATGTGTTATATTATTATTATTATTATTATTATTTTAAATAATTGATCAGGTATGTCAGATACCTGTACCTTGGTTATTATTATCGAAATCCGTCATGCTTTAATGCACAAGAAAAAAGGCAGATATTGTCTCATGGTTCGAAGTTAACAACATATGATATTGGTGATGAATTGAGTGTTTTACTGGGTGCAGATGTAATTGCAATACACTAAATGACAGGTAATCTGTCTGATTGAGTGGACTATGTACGATACATCCAGGGATTTTAAGTAGTATAATCAATGTATTAGCACGTTGTGAAAACGTCCAATCGTACGGAAAAGGTGTAAAATCAGACATTATCTAATTAAAATCTATTGAAATAACTTTTATTTATGTACCTTTTTGTCAACATCCCTGTGTCATGTAATTAATTTGTAGGGAAAAAAGAAAATAAATATTTTTCTCACTGGCACAGGGATGTCGATTAATTTAAACCAATAAATCATATCATGTTCTAGAAAAACTCCCAGAGACAAGTTTCTAGATAAATCTTAATCTGTTATGGCTAACCTACAGACATCTGGAGAGACGGTAATGACCATGTAAATGATGTAGAAAGTATGTGAACAATATGTAGAAAACTAGATATTCGGTATGGGTTCAGAATAAATCTACCTTCGATCAAAGACTGGAATCATCTTATTACTCATCTGAGAAAAAATATTAAATATAAGAAAAAGAAAAAAGAAGACTTTTAAACACCTTCATTAAAAACGCATGACGTGCATGTTTGTTTCGTGCTGTTGAACTAACCAGTTGTGAGTTCGGATATAATTGTAAGCTTAATAAATTAAATGGATTTTTTCCCTGACGTTATATTGTTTTGGACGGTTTGACTCATCAAAGTGTCACTTTCTTTTGTTTCCCCGTGGAGATTATCATGTGTCAAACTACAATTGTAATCGGTATCTAGAAATACACTTTGTACGATCCTTTGTATGGTAAACCGCATTTTACATATTTAATATATTTCATGAAACAAAAGCCAAGGGCAATTAGTGATTGCGTGATAGAGTAGACCGAATCACCCAGATATAAAGGTCTGAATTGTACACACCGCTCCAGAGCCGCTATTTATTCAAGCAATGTTCTCGTCTCACACACATTTCTGCATCCGCGAGTCGTGACTTCAACGTTCCAGGTAATTTGGCAGTCACGAAAGGACAAATAAAAACTTCAAAAAATTCTCTTTCTAATGTCTTTAACCAGTTTGACAGTACATGTCATGTCTTTGTAAGAATTTTCCGACACAAACTATTAACTGTAAGGGGTTGTTCATTAGATAGCCCAGGGCACTGTAATACACAGCATTTCACTTCAATTATATAGATATTCATGTAAAGGTATTAAATAAAATGTCATCGTAAACAAAACAACAGCGTGTTGTTTAAAAAACTGAAACTAAATATTCAATTAAGAAAGAGTGACCTTAGTTTAGCCCACTTGATGTATTAAAAAAAGCAGCAACTTTAAAACAATAGTGTATGTTATTTTCTTTCAAACATCCAATAAAAGAAAGATCGTGTGGAAAACAATGAAGGGTTATAACAATGATGTTATCTCCCTCTCATCAGGTTGATAAATATCTGGAACATACAAAGCTATATTATAATTTGATTTGAATCGTCCGCTGATTTGAGAGATTTGTCTTAATATCTTTTCTTTTTCATCCACCGAAAATGGTTGTTTTTCTGCCTATATATTACTGTATCTCATTATAGGGAAAATGAAAGCGATTCCATTGATTTTTATCTCAAAATATAAATGCATGCGCTTATGAAGTTTTCAAACGGTTTCCTACAAAATAATTTGTTTTTAACCTGGAGTTTCCGGATTCTATCTGTACTATTAAGTCAAATAGATTACTTTATGTACAGGATAGTCTTACGCTCACTTTAGACAAGAAGATATCTATATACATAAAACAGTCATATTTTTTTTATAGTCGATAGAATTTTGTTTGCCTCGCCCGGCATTCAATCTCGGTTGTCTGGCTATAGCATTATAATAGATTCTGAGAGAGGTCTAGGTTTAAGTCGTAATGGTTGCTCTCTCTTACAGAAAGTGATCAAATAAACATTTTCAGGTGAATATAATTTCCTAAAACTCAGTGCACATTTATATGTATCTGATACTTCGCTCTTTAATGACAACATATCATTTGCTAATTAATATTAGAAAAATACGTACATTGAATTGTTTCTTTTGATTATTGAAACTAAATCTAAATGAATGGAAATAAGAAGTTCCTTTATAAATGATTGAAAATGTCAGCACTTTTCTGGAACAGTATTTAATTGTTTTCCTTGTGTATACTTGAAGTGGTAAAAACCGTTTATATATACACATGCATTAGATTTTTGGCGTAATGATTATTTGTTTCACAAAGAAATCTGAGAACAATGCGTTATTTGATCTTCAGTTTTTCACTGTGTATCGTTGACTTACCGATCCGCAAGAGGTGCCAATACGAGAATCATCCTTATCATCATCGTCATCACATCGGACTCTCGAGAACAAGGACAGCATCATCGAATTCATCAGAGAACGGGTCAGATTTTCTTGACGAAGCCCCATCATGGATAACACGTTCTGTGCTGCTCGAATAGCTGGTCGATTCACCGCCGTGTCGTAACCATTCCAATCGTATGGATCTGCCCCATCCCAATCGAACGCATTGTCTTCATTGGAATCCTCCCTAGAATCGTCCTTGGAACTGTCCGATACAACCAACAAACTAACACATAACAACAGAAATAATTCCCGCAACAGTCTCAATTTAAAACTTGCCATGTTTCCCAGTTGCCAATAACTATATTCTTGGTCGAAATCCAATATTAAAAACGTCCCAATAAAATCAATGAAGAGAGTAAGGTATCAGGAAAAGAGACTACAAACAACGACAGCCTCCTCTCTGCCTGAGCGAAATGAAACACAGAATTGTCGTGACACTGGTTGCCTGCGTTATATATCAATTATTCGGCTCACTTCCGGTGACGTCAAGTCAGCGAGTATAGAGCTCCCAGACGCTTATTCGTTATCAAAAGTATGTCTTCCTTCGGAAAAACACAATATTAATAAAAAGTAATATTTTAGTGGAAGAAACATATTAAGCGGTTTAGCGGTGACACGCATTTCCCCAGGCTAATCTATTAATACTTCTTATTGGACTTGAATGAATAGGCCAGGTTACCTATATCACTTGTTTACCTGGGAAATTAACACTGAAATAGGTACCTGACACAGGTGACATACAAACCTAAATCAATCAGATTGTTACAGGTCAAAATAAACAATAGAAATACATTTTTACTGCATAATTATCTTGGTCAATGGCGTCACGCTTCAAGGCGCTTCTCGATAGTGTAATTACTATGAGAAAAAAACAAAAGTGTATCTAAGACAAAGGGATTGGTGTGAATCTTCACACGAAGTATAAGTGATCATATCTTTACCAGTTTTTCAAATTAAAGAGAAAATTTTCTATTCATCGATTAAATTATCCTTCATTTATTCCTTGCGTCGAAATCTGATAGTATAAGCTAATGTTTCGTCTTGCGCAATATTTTATTTATTTATTTTATTTATTTGTTCTTGCAATAAACGTGAATGCCGGGCAAAACTTCGTAGTCCGCTTTTCTAACTCCTTGTTCTGATCAGAACGAAGCTATCATTGTATGATGTCACAACTTTGGGGCTGGGGTGTTTGTGAACCGAGGATGGGGAGGGGACTTTATAGAAGGGTTTAACATTAAACGTAATATGTTGCATTGAAAGAAAAACAACCTTATCAAGTTGCGCTTTAATTACAAAGCGTAATTGATAAAAAGCCATGACGTTCATGGGAGTGTTCTTCATAATTTGATCAAGTTTAGAAATTGATCTTTCTTTTGAAAAAATAAAAAGTTTATTGCCTAGTAAAATTAGTATCATAAATTATATTAAATCATGTCACGGATAGCTGATACATTTTAAGTCAATTGTGTATTTAAATATACGTCGTAAAATGGTTGACATCGCATGTGGTTATATATAACTCTATCGCCTCGGATTGCATGGTCTTTTGGTCATATAGCGAAACTGCATGGTGACATTGGTTATAGTTTAATTCTTTTTCATTTATGAATCATTGGGTTTCAGATTTGATAAGGATATGTCCATTTATGTGAGCATTTAAATAATTCGGGCAGAGATCATTCGTGCTTTATAGTTAAACGTAGAGTTCTGTATATCACACAATGTAGTTTTATTTAGAGATACTGAGTCATAGTGCACATAACTGTTTAATTTCAAGGTTTTTTCTCTTATTGGCTATTATGTATTCAATAAGTAGTGTCCAATAATATTTCGTATACTGAACTTTAGGATACATATATATGCCAAACGAGACTTGAAATCGCGCCATCTATCTATCTATCTATCTACTCCATGCACAGTGACTGTAGACTTGAACTTTAAACAGAAGGGGTTGTATTAAACTTCCATTTTTTATGCATGTTTACCTAATAAAAGGATGCAACATTTATTTCATAGGTATATTAAAACTACATTAACCCGGTAAATCTACTTAATTGATTTTTTAGCGCTTCCTGGAGATCCGATTCATATTCGAACAAGTGAGAATTCCGACTACTGCATATTGGAACCAGTGGGAATTCGGACCAGTTAATTTTCCAGCGAGTGACAATTCGGACCAATTAACATTCGAACGAGTGAGACTCGGACCACTTAACGTTTGAACGGGTGAGAATTCAGGACACTTCATATTTGAACGAGTGGGAATTCGAACTATATACTTTATATTCGAGCTAGTGAGAATTTAGACCACTTCATATTTGAACGAGTGAGAATTTAGACCAGTTAATATTTGCAGGCTACTAGCGAGCACTCTCATCAGGCGTGTAGATTAACATGTATCAGAGAATTGTGATGACCAATACTGATATTAACACGACACTATTGAATGTTATATATTTCTTAAAAGTTGACACAGGGTTGTGGATTCATAAAAAACCCGATGAAAATGGCATGTTCTAGATAAACTCCCAGAGACAAGTTTCTTAATACATGTAGATCTTAATTTCGAGTTGTTATGGGTAGCCTACATATATCTCAAAAGACCGTAATTACCATTTACATGGTATTATAACAACATATTCGGTATGGGTTCAGAATAAGTCGATCTGCGAACTGGAATTAGAAATTAATCAAGGAATATATCCGTTAAAGGGGATGAAAGTTATAAGTTGTCTGATCTTGATGGCAGTTTCGTCTTAATCGAAATATCCTTTACATTTTGTTTCTCCTGTTTGCTATAATGGGCCTTTGTGAGAGAGGAGTGAAGAGTAGAAATGTTAGGTACATTGAGGGTACACTGAGTGCAATAGACATGCGAGTACCCGTCCATTTCAACCCATTCAGAAAACCGATGGATGTACCTATCTCAAAATGGCTATTAAAGGCAAAATAGGTAACAGAACTGCACTAAACTCAAAGGTTATTTGTATGTTGTTATCGATAAGTTATACAAAGGTCGACTTATATCCGCTGAAGTGCTGCAAAAACAAAAGTTCGTTATACTGATACTTTTCTTAATCAAACTGGCCATAACTGCAAAAGGCTTCACTTTTAACTTGTCATTATAAAGCTCTTACAAACTTAGACAAAACATCAGCCGAAGCGTTGCGAAGGATGACTGCCTTATGGACGGGCGGGCGGGCGGGCAGATGGACAGACGAGGGGGTAAACCAAGTTTTCTCGGGTATATGGACGAAAAGTCTGGCCAGTGGGACAACACATATATACAACCCGTATACAGATATTTTGGAAATACAAATGTTAATATAAACACTGATTAATCGCTTCAGTGAACGTGTGATTGGTAAACTAAACAGTAGAGAGTGACCAGGACAATCATATAGGGCAAGTATCCTGATATAGAAGACCGCTTTCAAACCAAACACAAGGCACTACGTGTATATATACATATGCTCATCTACACATGACGAGACAATACGTGATTCTTTTTCCTTTCTTCGCCTACATATAAACTTTTGTTTTGTTTCTGCAACATTTCCCCCCTATGTTACGATCTGTTGGCGTGTGCATGCGTATTATGAGGGCGTCATATTTACCAAATTTAGATTTCATTAAGTATCGTGTGATTTAATGACAAATTATATGTAATAAGACGTATTACCCTATGCACTGAGCCAGTCACGTTTAAGCTATATATACAAAAAAAGAGAGAAAAAACACTGTTCCTTTTTAGACATACTATATATACGCAGATAACTCTTATACACAGCATGTGTTATATATAGTAAGATAGCTTCCCGATAACAGACAAGTTCGATTGCCGCGATTTACAGAATAATTGAAGTTTGTCCATAAATTAAACAAACCTGAAATAAATAGTATCCATCAAGCAATTGCATAGAATGCATGTATAGCTAAGATATCACGGCTAGTTGTACAGAAGACTCGCCTTCATTTCAATATTCTGCAGGAATTTTAATTGTTTATTTTTCTTCTGAATTTTAAACTTTCCATTAACAAGTTCTGCAGGAGAGTGACACAGACCCCAAAACTGAAAGGAATGATTGATAGTTTGTGTTTTATAGAAAGTGAATATTAATTGTTTTATTAACTCGTTATATTGGGATAAACCTTTCTTAGTTTTAACAGATTCTAGTTCAGAAAATGTTGCAGGTTGAAACCTGCCCGGGAATCGAACTCACGACCGTCTGAGTTAGGCATCGAATCGCCAGCAGTAAATGCCGGCAACATTCTAGAAGGTGAGTCAGTGGAGTCTAGGGAGCGGACATTCACTCCCTCTAATAGGAGTGATCCAGCTCCCAAAACTGAAAGCAATGAATGATTTTTTTGTCTAAGAAAGTGAATGTTAACAGTGTTTTCGTTTTTGGGGATTACACTTTCTTGGTTTGAACAGATTCTAGTTCAGAGAATTTTGCCGTTTGAAAGCCGTCCGGGAATCGTGACCCTCAGTCAAGCACCGCATCGCCAACACTAAATGCAGGCAACCTAGACCACTCAACCATCCGACCTTCACTCTTCTGTGAGAGGAGTAGTGAATGTCCGCCACCTAGAATTCCAGTCTAGTCTGTAGAAGACCAATTTGCTGATTCGTCCAGGTGACGGGCATTTACTTTTAGACAAAACACTATTAGAGGCAAGAGAAGAAAGAACACGCCCTAATATTTTCAATACGTGCACACTTGAAATAGTTTCCAAATGTCCAGACGATTGCCAATCCCCCGTAAAACTTCATGGAGTATGGTTGAATACATCGACAAATGACAACCTCCATGGTTTGATTGTGTGTGAGACTAAAGAGATTTAATTAACTCCATTGGTCATTTTTGATGTAATGCTGCCTGTATAAATTCTGGGTCAAAGTAATACACTTTTGAATAATTCTTTTTATTTTTAACGGATTTATTCTATTTCTACCTTCATGTTTGGTGTCTTACATAATAACGTAGTAGTCGCGGCAAGAGGTGTATAGTTTTGGTCAAACATGGTAGAACCCATTGATCTAATGAAACGAGTATATAAACACTGTTTATTTATATCTGTCTATATTTCAGTTGAATAAATAGCGGGCACCTATGGCAGGCGAAGTGTTTCGAATTAAATAAATTATATTTGTTTAAAAAAGTTAATATGTTTGAATAAAAACGTAATATATATTTTAAAATTCTGCATTTGCATTCCACAAATTTATATTTTAATTGTTTATTTTTAATTTATGTTATAAAATTTTACATTTACATTCAACACATTTATAGATATGTATTGTCCACATATTTATATTTGTTCATGAATTTATATATTTATTGTCCACATTTTATATTTGTTCATGAAACAGTTTAAATTTTATGTTGTAAAATTGCATTCTGGGAAATATAATAATTTAACTAAA
>JAVFBX010179451.1:0-14740 GCA_034783855.1 Mopalia kennerleyi
TAGAGCATAATTCAACACAAGAAATGATGCCCGTTTAACCTATATGCATTTTATTGCAGCCCGGAGTTTCACTTTAAGGTGTCCAAATGAGGCAATTGTTCAATTAAGGGTGTCCATTTGGACGAGAGGACACCCCTCTGCCTAAGCCCTTGGATAGTAATTAATGAGCATGTGTGTTCATTTTCTTGATGATTATTGACAAGAACCGTGGTGTTTTTCCTTTTCAGCTCTTCCTGGTATTCTCAGCTCTTGGCACCGCTTTCTACGGTTACTTTTTTGCCTTTCATCTTCTACACATCGCCTCTATGAACCAGCTACTCAGTAGGGTGATCGGAGCTGTCACTAAAAATGGTGAGTTCACGGAAAATATATAATTCAATGGTTCTCTGGACCCGTGGCAGTTACTAATCCTACTCCAATGTACCATTCATGGGATCATGTCTTTGGACCATCAGGTAAAGAGCCCAAAGTAAGGCGGTTAACATGTGCAGTTACTAATCCTACTCCAATGTACCACTCATGATGATCAAACTAGTTTTTCGACCATCAGGTATATGAGTAAGTAACATATGATGGTAGTCGTTTTTACCAGATTTCCTCTTGGTTTTTCACCGTAAGCAGGCAAGAAACAGTGTGTAGTGGACAATCTGTGGTCAAATAAGTGAAATACCCTTAAGTCCGACGTTAAACCCCAATCAAACAAACCTACCTTAAAGAAACTGAACGATAAAAATACTAGACTGTTATAAGTCCTTTCTTCTGTTCCCCAGGATTATCGTTGGTCATGGTAGCCATTTTAGGCTTGATTCTCTTCTATATTTACGCTGTGATTAGTTTTGCGTATTATCGGGAGCTGTATAACACTGCTAATGGATTATACTGTGGCAGGATGTACCAGTGCTTTCTCACCCTCATTCACCATGGACTCATCGAGAATACTTATAATGTAAGTTCACATATTCATTTTCATCTTCCGCTAATCTTCCATCTTCAGTTTTTTCTTTCAGGATAAGGTTTTAAAAATAACTGTAGTTTTTTTAAAATTTCCCTCTATGTCTTAGGATATTTGGAATCCTTTTTAGTGTCCTTTTCCAGAAGCAGCAAATTTATTCAGAGTCATCATTTAATGAAGTTCGTATAAAAAGCAATTTTGCTCTACTTTTCATAAATGCACTTTGATGTATTTAACAAAGCAGCAAAGCAGCGGTAAATGATATGTTAGGTTATCTCACAAAATTTTATATGACCGCAGGGGTTTTTATAGACACTTTTTCATTGGAAAAATGACTGCAAATTGAGTTTTTCTTAAATTTAATATTGAGTTTTGTTTGAGAAAGTGACTTTTGGCTTATTTCAGCCACTGGTGAACTATAAAGTTAAGAATTAACAGTGGATTTTCGATGAAAAGTTAGTAAAATTGAGTATTAGTGCATTTTACACGCCAAAGGTGCGCTTAAAATATTGAGTTTTAGTCAATATCAAATTGAGTTTATGAGAAATTTTTGTCTATAAAAACCCCTGCTGTTACACACATAATCTAACACAGCTTTATTTAACGTTTAGAGAGTGAATGAGAAATGGGTATCAAAGGAAATTAACTGACATCAGAGTGAAGAAGGCTGAATGGATTTCCCTCCTTTTTCTCAAATCCACCTGGGGTTTTGTAGGTCAGCTATATCATATACTGAACTCACTATTCTCATCAAATAATATAGCAACATTCTCAAAGTAATATATACAACTAGAAAGTATTGAAAACACCTCACCCTATTCACATACAGTCTTCTAATTCAATCAGCCAGACTTACTTAATACAGGATGACATTTTATTGTTGAAAACGGTGAACTTTATTAACACAGTTTTTCCTTAATAAAGCAATGCTGTCTACTTTTGAAAACATAATGTTTTATTATGTTCAGACAGATGAATGTCAGGGAGGAAAGCAGAGGAATTAAAACTGTCCACCCACATACATGTATCAATGTATCTGCTGCCATAATTAAGACATTTGTTACTGTTCTGTATAGTTATGTATTGTTCTGAGATAAATCAAACTAGCTACTAATTAAAAACACATAAATCATCTCATGGTCTAGATAAAGCCTGGAAGTTTTGAATATATCTTAACCTGGTGCTGTTATTGGTTTTCATATTTACTTCTCATGAGAAGTAAATAATATATGGGAGAGAAAACATGTGACAATTGTGTAACACAGACAGAAGCTCAAGTACAGGTTAAAATGGACCAAACCTCAAAAGTGTACTGTACATACATGTGTATATTTATAAAAAAGCTATCACACTGGCACAAGGATGTAGATCAATTCAAATTGATGAATTATCTTATGTTCTAGATAAACTGCCTGACAAAAGTTTCTTAATAAACCCTAATCTCAAGTGTATATTATATATACAGTTATTTAACAGTCTATTCTATATATAAGCAATAACATAAGCCACTAAGCTAGTTTACATATTCATTGCCATTGGTTCACTTTGGATTATCAATAAAATAGTTGTGACAGCAATGAATCTCCCCAAAACCTGTCTTTAATAGGAACAGCAAACTATCATCAAACCAGTTACTGTGTTTTACTTTGCTGATGAAAAACTGATTAGTGTTCAGCTCTAGTGTCGCCAGTAAATGATTTACAGACTATTTATCATTAATCCAAACTACATAAGTCATTTATCAGCCTAATTAATCAAGTAGTGGCATTGTATTTAACTGCTAGACCATGCAACAATATACTCAGTCATACAAGCTGCAACACCCTTATGCAATCTATGGCATTGTCATGTCCTACAATTTTTTTAGGAATGTTGTTTGCATGAACTTTTTAGAAACCAAAGAAAAAGTAGGAAATTCTCTTTAACTAAACACGCTCATCAGTTACTTGATAAGATTGAATCTGAGCAGATTAATGACAAGTGGCTTGACACGAGTCACCCTTAAAAAAGTGGACCGACCAGTTTACATAGGACATGATTCTCTCTATATATAACAGTCAAGAACTGAATAGCTATATTGTCTACCTACACATAGAACATATGAGCAGAGATTCCCCCAGCATTACTCTGTTCTGGTGCCAACTGCTTCATACATGGATGAATACAATAGCTGCATATGAAAACAAACAAATATATAAAGAGACAGCTTACTAGCAAGGCATGGAGATCTCCGTAATGGCTGCAGAAATGTCCATAACACTGCACTGTAAGGAATATGCAACAATAACCTGTTAGTCTGTCAAAACCCAGGTTACATTGTATGTGACAAGTCTTAATTAACTCAAAATAACAGGACTTAACAAGAGCACCGCAAATAAAATTTAAATGCCCTTTTTCTATATTGAGTGTTTTGATTTCACTAAAAGAGAGTCAGCCTTGGGCACATCACCTTGAATAAATCCATTTAAACTCATCTACATAAATTACCTATTAACTTATAGAGTTCAACTTGTGTTTTAATGTACAGCTATTCTTCTGGCTGCAGGTAAACACAACTATAGCTGTAGAGCATCTCTATCATAAATATTATATCATCAGAAAGGTTTGGGGCAATTATTTTGATTCAACTGTTAATGACAAAAGGTGGTAATAAAGTATGCAGAGAACACCTCACTGGATGTGTTGCTGAAATAATTAATGGCACATGTGACAAAGTGAACAGACAAGAGAATGTAAGTGGTGTGTCTTCTTTAACCCTTCAGCTAATTGAGAGATTATAAACAGTTGTTAATTAATATTTTCTAGCGAGTTAGGAATCAGAAGCCCTGTCTCATGCCCTGAACTACTTCCATCTCAAACTGTGGTGACACTGATAATATATGCAATTGACTTTATTGAGTTTGACAGTGGACAATAAATTCACAACTCGCAAGAGTGGACAATAAAGATTGGATTTATAACCCACAACCTCTTTTTTGACAATTGATACTCAAAATCAAAATCCTTTTTTCTAAAGGAAAATGTATATTGTCTAATTACCTTACGTATTATTTAAACATTAGCTTTTCTTGTAGAACATGCAGTCAAATTTTGGTTTAATTCATATCTTCTTTATTTGTGGTCATCTTAATGATTGGTTAACTGTTGCAACACAACAATGTTTAAGTTATGAATACATTGTTTAGCCAATAAAGTGAATGCAATATTATGGGTATGCCAGAATGATCAAACAATTTATGCACTACATTGTATAAGCAGATCAAAAACAGTCCCAGATTAAGATTGGGGCTTTATTGTCTACAGAACTACCCATGGAGGGCCTCCAGAGATAAAATGATTTATTTATTTGTAATTTTTTTCCTTTTGAAAATACAAGGCCTAGCCAGTAACCTCAATGACTATGACTTGGGAGCTTCTATGTACATCAATCCTTTGGACAGAGCCTGCAAAATCTCTGACTAAAAACCATTTAAAACTATATAAACATTTAAAACTATATAAACATTTGAAAAATGTAGAGTTTTCCTGTAACATGAGAGAAGTTTAGTTTGAGCATGGGGTCAGATGTATTACTAAAGATGCTTGATCCTTGAATTGAGGGGACAAAGGCTGGAGCAGGAGAGTCCAGGGTAAATCACATTTCTCACTGACTACTTGAAGTCTGCTATCAGTTGACATTTCACCAAACCTCATTCATCTCAACTCTCTGTTTGTTCCACAAACAATAGCCAGGGAAGCCAAATCAGAAACAGATTTAATCCACTGACCAAAAGTTTGATGAAAGCCAGCTAGCTGTGGTAGAGCATACTGAATTACTGATGCCATTTGATTCACAGCTTTGGGGGAAAACATACAAGAAAGTAATAAATGAATGCTGAATTTGTTTATCTTTCAACATTTGATTCTCTATTTTTTTTTTTACATGTATTAATATCTATGCCATAAGTTTTGTGGCTTGTTGCTACCAGTAATATAGCCATGTGGTCTTAGTCTAATAATGTATAAATGGAATATTTATGGAATATGGGTCAAATGGTTACCTGTCAGATTGACATGACTTCTCTACAATATAAATATACAGTTCAATCTGTATACTTCCAGTCATCAGTTCAAAAGTATTTTCCAAATACCACAATAATTTAATATTGTAAGATATAAAAGTGTCCATATCTAGAACTCAATTTCACTTACTGAGAACTATTTCAATCAAATGGAAAACAAGTCCACCTTATATTTGCAACAGTTAAAGTATTTGAACTCATGTGTGACCTTTTTCTTTGTTTTTACATTCTGTACTAGATGATTGGTAGAAGGCAGTCAAGTGTCACCCACAACAGGTTGTTTTGATAAGCGACTTGCCGTGGAGGGTATAATGTTTCCAGGCCTACTCCCCAGTTTTTCGCTCCTCAGAAATCTGTGTAAGGTTTGGGGACCAAGCCTAGGTTCTCTGCATACATTCACCAGGGACATTGTGAGGGGTCTAACAAAACATCATAGGAGTCCCCCTCACTCCAAACATTTCACCCGTCACGTGTTCTGTTACATGGGTACACCAGAAACCCTGCAACTCTATTTCTACCATAGGCCGGAAGGATTTTAAAGATTGATCAAAATTTGTTCACTGAATACAAAAATACAATGTTAAACTCAGCAGAGTGTTTTCAGCTCATCATCAATCAGGGGTTTTTATAGACACTTTATCCTGGGGAATACCCCTATGAAAAATAACGACAAATTCAGTTTTTCTTAAATTTGATATTCAGTTTTGTTTGAGAAATTGAGTTTCGGCTTATTTCGGCCACTGGTGAGCTATAAAATTCAGAATTAACAGTGGATTTTTTATGAAAAGTTGGTAAAATTGAGTATTAGTGCATTATGTGCGCCAAAGGCGCGGTAAAAATATTGAGTTTTAGGCAATATCAAATTGAGTTTATGAGAATTTTTTGTCTATAAAAACCCCTGCATCAATATTTAATTCTTCCAAAAGATTACACAATAGAGCTGTAGAGTGCCCAAGGATTTTTAGCCTTCAAGCCTTACCCATGACTGTTCCCAGAAATGTGACCTGGCAGACACATATAGTGGGATGCACATATCTATCACTACTTTTAGTAAGAGTTTAAACTTCAGAGCAATGCTATGTTAAGGCCTGTAACTGTATTTCATGAAGGAGACTGGCAATCTCCAGAGTTCACCAGATGTTAACTGTATGCCATCGAGAATGTTTTAACCTGAAGATGGTGTGGGGAGATTTTGGAGGAACAGTTTATATACAGGATATGTTTCTAATCATAACTGTTCCAGAAAACTTTTGGGATTTTGACAACTTTTAAACAAATGTTACTTTTTTATTCTATCCATTGAAAAAAGTTTTTGCCTAAAAAAAGCAAATATATGGTATAGGAGAAATAAACATTGGCTTTAACTACTGCCAGTAAAATATAAGAGTGTGAATTATGATACCTTCATTCATAATTATTTTAGAGTCAATATTTATTTCATATAATTTAATCTGAGGAGTTACATTTGAAGGGAAGTTATAAGTGAAGTTATATTTGATGGAAAGTTATGACTGGAGTTACATTTGATGGGAAGTTATGGGTGGAGTTACTTTGGAGGGGAAGTTATGACTGGAGTTACATTTGATGGGAAGCTATGAGTGGAGTTACATTTGATGGGAAGTTATGAGTGGATTTACTTTTGATGAGAAGTTATGAGTGGATTTACATTTGATGGGAAGTTATGGGTGGAGTTACTTTTGATGGGAAGCTATGAGTGGAGTTACATTTGATGGGAAGTTATGACTGGAGTTACATTTGATGGGAAGTTATGAGTGGATTTACTTTTGATGAGAAGTTATAAATGGAGTTACATTTGTTGGGAAGTTATAAGTGGAGTTACTTTTGATGAGAAGTTATAAATGGAGTTACATTTGATGAGAAGTTATAAATGGAGTTACATTTCATGGGAAGTTATGACTGGAGTTACATTTGGTTAGAAGTTATGACTGGAGTTACATTTGAGGGGAAGTTATAAGTGGAGTTACATTTGGTTACAAGTTACGAGTGGAGTTTTTGAGGGGAAGTTATGAGTGGAGTTATATTCGATGGGAAGTTATGAGTGGAGTTACATTTGATGAGAAGTTATAAATGGAGTTACATTCGTTGGGAAGTTATAAGTGGAGTTACATTTGATGAGAAGTTATAAATGGAGTTCCATTTGATGAGAAGTTATAAATGGAGTTACATTTGAGGGGAAGTTATAAGTGGAGTTACATTTGATGAGAAGTTATAAATGGAGTTACATTTGATGAGAAGTTATAAATGGAGTTACATTTGAGGGGAAGTTATGACTGGAGTTACATTTGGTTAGAAGTTGTGACTGGAGTTACATTTGAGGGGAAGTTATAAGTGGAGTTACATTTGGTTAGAAGTTACGAGTGGAGTTACATTTGGTTAGAAGTTACGAGTGGAGTTACATTTGGTTAGAAGTTAGGAGTGGAGTTACATTTGATGGGAAGTTTCGAGTGGAGTTACATTTGAGGGGAAGTTATGAGTGGCGTTATATTTGACAGGCAAAATATTTTCATCACGTTTCAAATATTCAGGAATATATCATTATGTTAAATGTTACGTTTGAATAATGTCATGTTGTTCAGACTCGGCACACTTTGAATCATGAAAGAAACCATGGAAATAATGTTGTGAATCTATCTTTGCAATAATGTGAACATTGTACAGTGAAGTTTGAATTCCAAAATTCCGCACCTGTGAATTGTTGAAATGACAACCCTCTAAATTCTTTGTGTCTTGTTGGTTGATTAATTGATACCTGTGTTTTTACTTTCTACAAGTACAAACATGTACTTGTAATATTTTGTTTCTGACAGTCAGACTCCCATTAGTAACTTTCAAGTGTAGGTTAAGCTGCGATATGCTTTGACTACATGGACTATCACAGTGTAAATACACACATGGCATTGGTCACAATTGGCCATGATCCTCTATAACTGGGAGCAACTGGCTAGTCTCATATATACATGTATATCACACACCTGTCATATTATAGCACATGTGCTTATGTATGCAGTGGCCGCTCATTACAAGTTCTGTTCACACAATAAAGTCTGTGATATGTAAAATAAATTTAATTTTACAAATAAACAATTGTGTTATTGTTTATTGTGAGGAACATGATTGTCAACCATTGGTTGCGAGAGAGAATAGGTCAAAATAATCGTGCAACTGATTAGTGACACAGCCAGTGGCAGAAAGTCGGCTGTAATGCAGTCAAAGACAATTGGTACTAAGTGTAAAACACTATTATTTGTTGTGTTCATAAGTTTTTTTTTTACATTCTTTGGTACACTATGTGTGCTTCCATAGACCAATGATTATAAAAAACCAAGAGCTAAAAGGAGTCCCTGCTCTACACAATTTTGACTGTTTCTTGTTAAGATTATCTTCCTCTAAGAACCTGGACTGGCAGTGAAATACACCCTCTTCTAGTGGCTGCAGGCGTCGTGTGATACCCACAACACATGCTCTGCTTTCTTCAAAACACATGAAGCTTTTTTTATCCAGCAATAGTCGAGAAGGAAAAAAAGGCGTTCAGTGTTTAGAGATATTCCTGGAGTAAGCATAATTCATAGATAACATGAAATTACTACAACTGTTCGTAATCTTTAACAGTTTAAATTTACAGATCCACTGTTGATAGTCAGCTGTCAGGATCAAATATCACAACTTCCTGACGACATCCATTTTTTCTTCCATCAATCTTTTTGATTCATTCTCCTGGCTGTATTTTGCATGTCCCATCAATCATAAGGAACAGTAGCAGTTTCAGTATTACTCAAACATTTTGTTCCCACTCATATGGCACAATCACTCCATCCTTGCCTATCTTTATCATCTAACTGTTTTCCATACCACAGAAATATGTATGATGTATAGCAGAAGAGTAAAAGAAGCAGACATCAAGGTTAAAAATCGGTACATTCTCTGCCTTTTAAATATTACAAAACAATTCTCAGCAGAGGGTTGCAGATTGTGAAAATCCTGTAAGGACCAAAACCCTACGAAAGTCTTCAGTTGCATCCAGAGTGAACAATAAAGGTCTACCTGTCCTTTTATGACAATTAAACCCACTGTTATTGAAACATCCCTCCTAAAAACAGCACCCATTGTTTCAAAAGTTTTATACTGATGCCAATGGTCTTTTGTGGGTCAACAGAGCTCTTATTGTCTTTCTTCAAAGGTAACAAGCTCACATTTTCTTTTCGGAGCAAGACAGACTTTGAATCACTTCTAATTAGGGAAAGAAATAGATACAGGTACATTGTCTTGTCTCAGGAACAGTGTCACACTATTGGTTCTAAGAACGAGCAATACTCACTTTATTTCATCTTAGGAACAGTGTCACACTATTGGTTCTAGGAACGAGCAATACTCACTTTATTTCGTCTATGAATTTTAAGCCTAACTTATACTGTGTTTAAGTCATATGATATATTTATTATATAGTTTAACATTCAAAATTTATAGTAGTGAACAAATTAAATATGAAATTCTAATATAATACTCAAATTCGAGCCTTTAATTTAATTTCTCAGTGCGCTGTTTCAACAAGGTGTCGGAGATTACATCTATTCATAAATTGGCAGATTCACCCACATGTTTGATCAAATGTAGACTGAATTTACAATCAATCGTTAAATGCTTATTTCAGACATTTCAGATTTTTGTAAACTGTAAATAGAAACTTGCTTATTTTTAAAATCTTTTCTGAAAGACATACATTGCATTTTGTACACAGTTATCTATGTCTAGAGAGACAAAAAGTCTAATGAAATTGTTCAAAGCAAATTCTCAAAGAACCAAACTTAGCTGAGAAAAAGACAAGATTGTCATGTGTGAGAATTTAGTTGTGAACACTGTTCTGGGAAGGAGTTATGGTCCCATTGTTGCTTGGATGTTTTGTCAGAGTCTGGAAGGAGAGTTTCATGCCAACATTGCTCTCTGCTTACAGATGAGCATAGTAGCAAACAGGTCCACTGCTAAGGTCTTTTTTTTTTAAAACAAATATGCTCATAATCCGAGTCAAATAACCTTTTCCCACTATTTTTAAGAACCATTATTTTTTCTTCAAAGAGCCAAAGAATAAAAGTTATGGTGTTTATCACCATTTTGGTGCAATGTTGGCCATACTTTTTGTAAAAGCTAGTGAAATAGAACCGCATCTATAGTATAAACAGAAAGTGAGAAATTTTAGGTTATTATCTCCATTTGAGTGATGGTCATTTTGGTTTGCAGAATTATATGAAATGCAATCCCATTTGTTTCATAACTGGAGGAAACTATTTTCCAAGTTTGAAATAAGACTGTAAATTTGTTCTCAAGCCTTGTGTTCACAACACATACAGATGTAAATCTGACTAAATTACACAATGATGGCCATTTTGTTTTATTGGACTTAGCGACATCCATACCAATTCATCATCTTAACGAGAGCAAACACAGTACAGGTTTCAAGTTTGTTCTCAAATTATGTTTTCAGCACAAAGGCATCAATATTGCAACATTATGCAATGATGGTCATATTGTTTTGCATGATTTGCTGAAATGCAATCCAGTCCTTTGTCTTGATAGAAACAAGCTAATTCCAAGTTAATCAGTGAATTTGTTCTCAACTTATGATGTTCATAAAACATAGGAGGGAATATTGTTAAATCATCCAATGGTGGCCATTTCGTTTTAGCAATTTGTGAAATGTACTCCCATCTGTTGTCTTAACAAGAGGAGGCTATATTTCAAGTTAATCCGTCAATTTGTTACAGAGTTATCGAGCTCACAACATATCCGTACATGAATATTGTGACATTATGCAATGCTGCCATTTTATTTTATTTTATTTTTTGAAATCCCATCCTTTGTCTAAATGGGGGGAAACTATATGTATCGTAAAAGTTTCAAGTTATTCAGAGAATTTGTTCTAAAAATTATCAGCTTAACAATATATACTCTAGGCTTGAATATTGAAAAATTATGCAAAGGCGGACATATTGTTTAGCGCAATTTGATGAAATGCCATCCTATCATTCGTCTTAATAGAAAGCTAAACTCCCAAGTTAATCAATGAATTTGTCCTCAGCCTATCATTTTCAGAAAACATAGGAGTGAATGTTGTAAAATCATGCATTGGAGGCCATTTTGTTTAAGCGAATTTGGTGAAATGTACTCCTAAAACTGAATATCAAAAAATCATGCAAAGATGACAGTGTTGTTTTGCAATTTGATGAAATACAATCCTATCCTATGTCTTAGTAGGAGTAAGCTAACTTCCAGGTTCAAATTAATCTGTGAATTTGATCTCAAAATTACAGGCATGAATATTCTAAAATTATGTAATAACAGCCATTTTGTTATACAGAATTTGGTGAAATGCAATCCAATTTGCTGTTTTAACAAGAGAAAGCTAGATACACTGTACCAAGTTTTGTTTGCAAGCTAGCGTGCTCACAAACATTTTTGTATTAAAAAGCATCATTCTCATCTTGAGAAAAATATTACCTACGCCCATTTCTTGAAGAAAGTAATATATTAAAGTCATTTTGAATCATTGTACCATCGCTTTCAGATTTAAGGAAACAGTTTTTTTCTTCTTGGACCCTTTAATAGAGGTGAACTCTTTTGAACCTCATGAAAATTTCGCAGAAATTAAATATCTTCTGCAAGATAAAGGGAAAGGCAACAAAGCCACACAAAAGGTGTGATAGAGAACGTTCTATTAATAAGAAAAACTATTGCCTTCCAGAAATATATTGACTAGTTCTTAAAGAAGGAAATACCCCCTTGTAATTCAATCCACTAATTTACCTATCACTAGCATTGAATTCTATGTTATATTTCATTTCTATGACTAACTAGTGTGTCATCATGAAAAAAACTGCTCTATCAATTCTTAAGTTGGAGGTCTTCAAATAAACTGGTCAAGCATGTCATGAATAAGTTTTTGAATAAGGTGGACCTGGCCCATCAACAAACATCTCAACAGATCTTACCCCGTGCCCTGTGATTACAGAAATTGGAGACCACAGGTAGCAGGTAACATCAATACCATGTGTGTTTGGAATAAGAATAATATACACAGGTAATGAATATGGAAAACCATGGCCAATTGTGTCGACCACCTTTTCTATCCCATAAAAATACAAATGTTTGCCCGGGTTTTTAAAAGGGAGGAGCTGGGAAGGGAAGGCCTGTAATTTTCTGAAATATTGTTTTGTATGTAATTATCTTTTTGCAATGTTTATTAAAAATAAAACACCTTACCACTGGATCATCAGTGTGTATTCTGTAGTAGTGTGATCTGTCCTTAGTTGCTTTGTCCAAATGTCAGTGATTTATAGAAGTTATCTTTAGATTAGGACAGGAAGTTGGTTCTGTGGCTTTGTGTTTATGGAGGCAGTGACCTTAGTTGATGGTTGCTTGATTGAATGGCTGCCAGACTGGAGACAGGCCTAGCTGTCAGCTTCAGCACCCAGCTCATGGCCCCAGAGCCCCACGTAGCTTTGATTAGACAAGCTACAGTTTATACTTATATCAGCTGCTGCTAATGGAAGTGGCCATTGATGGAAGTTAAATCTTGTAACCGTATCACATGGGAGGAGGGATGACTAATGCAAGGCCACCAATAAACACTACAGACAACCCAGACTAAAAGATGTGATATGGATTTGTGAAAAACATTACTATTTTCCTTTAACAAAAGATAACTAAAATTTAGAAACTTAAAAAAGAATACTACAAATGTGGTGACCTGACAGACTTATACTGAAGAAATCTGGGGAACAGCAATGTTTATAGTTTGCAGATGCCTAGTCCAGACCTTATGTATTCACAAAGAGAGAGATATCTCACATAGACCTTGCATATCATGTCTTCTTGAAAGGAAACCAGACAATCAGACAAACAGGTGTTTACAATTTCATCCTGAATATAATAACAAAACACCCTAACTACAAAATAGTCAACAAACAAGTAGGATGGTTTTGGGCTGTTTTCTGTGTTCACATTTCCCAAAAGGACTGATAAAAACTTTGTAGATATTTGTGATGAAAATGCTGTGTTTTAGTTTGATAAGCGTCCAAGCTAGAAACCCTATCTGAGGTTATGTCGTGTCAACATACCTTCTGTATTACAGAGCTTCACCTTGCACATCCAAGACAGCTGTTACCTGCTTATCTCTTCACCTCTGTCAATATTTCTTTAGGTGTTCACTCAGAAATACAGCCGCCAGACAGTTGGCATAATCCAGCTCGGATTGTTTTCTATACCACTAGGAGAGCTAACTCACAAAGCCAGGAATTTTATAGATCTAAGAGAGCCGTCCATGCAGTTGTTTGTAAAAATTGTACAAAAGTCATCCCATTACTAGATGTCAACTAAATTTAGATATCTCACGTTTCTGTGCCATCACTTTTTGATGCTAACTTTCACTTTAACAGTGTTTAATACAGAAAATCATGTATCTTTACCTTTTAGCACAGATGACATATACCTAATAACATAATTGAGGGTTAAGTGTTGAGGAGTTTATATAATAATGAGCAATTAGAGCAACAGCCAATATATTCCATTGTGTATTACAATAACTGTTATACCTGTTTAAGAGGCATTTATAAGTTGATATACTAAACATAACACAAGGCTATATGGATTACATCTTCTGGTTAATTATAGGTACAACTTTTCAGTGTCTATTTAGACATCATTCTCAAGCGTATATGATCTACAGTTATACAGCATTTATATATTTTCTACAGCATTTATATATATACAGTTTTCTAGCAAGATGATACAGAAAATATCTATAATAAACCAGAAGTTTCAATCCATGAAGGCTTGTGTTATTTTAAATAACTGTTTTGTTGTGTTGTATATCTTGTTAAACAATTAGTGACATATATTTTTTATACGGCCAGCAAATTACAAATCAACATCACTAATCAAAGAAAGATATCTAGCATATGTTGTGTGACACAAAATAAATGAAAAGTCATTTTATCCTTTGAGAAATATGAAAAAAAGCTTTATAACATTATGGAATATATGGTGAACTGTTTTCTTCATCAACAACATCACACAATCCCCATTGGAAAGTAACAGTGCTAATCTACTTACCAGATACATGTGCCAAGCTATCAGCAACTCCCAGCCTTGATTCCTCTTTAAAGTTCTATGTTTTAAGGAAAAGGCCAATCCTTGGTACCTCTGTTCTTCACACTCAGTAATCCAACACGCAGAAATTTCCTAAACCGACTCAGCAGAAACATTAACTCTGTCAAAGAAAGCAATATGGTTTGGTAACATATCTTCATGGTAAGGATATACACATGGTTACATATAGTCTTTGATCAGGAAACATAGAATGCATGAACTTGGTATAATGAAAATAAACTAGAAAGGTCATTTGTTATAGAATCATACAACATATTGTATCAAATACATGTACTTTGAGAAAATGAATAAATAAAAAATGAATAAATATTTATGTAAAATTTGAATAAAGTATGAAATGAGTCCAAAACATTCTTCAGTGGAACTACCGGACATTAGAAGAAATATGACCAAACTTATGATAAGGTTCAGTTTGAACAGTAGAAAAACCAATAATCTCTAAATCAGTAATAAGGATGTATTGAGATTTCTTTTTATACGGCCAGCAAATTACAAATCAACATCACTAATCAAAGAAAGATATCTAGCATATGTTGTGTGACACAAA
>JAVFBX010179461.1:0-14738 GCA_034783855.1 Mopalia kennerleyi
TGGGAAAGGCACATCATTGCCAGAATTGCAGCTTTAAATACCCATCACCACCCCAGTATTTTCCCCAAGTTTCATTTTTATTCGTCAAAATCTGAATATTTCATGTCGCTTAACACGAATTTCCACAGAAACGCTCCACAACGTGTGTTTATTTGTTTTTCAGTGTAGTTGGCCATGTTGTCCCATTCCAGAAGCGTTGCGAAAAATAATCATCCATGGCCATTGTACACAAGAAAGGATATTTTTTAAAAATTCAACACTTTCTTGTGACATTTCACCTATGAGTTTCCTTTTTGACAGAGTATATCTTTAACATGGTTCGAATGTGACATATAAAACACTAAGACCAGCCATGATTGCACTGTTACTGGAACTGCTTTATTACAGACTATACAAAAGTATGAGAGCTATTAAAGGGGGATCACTCTTGAAGCATTGTGATACATCGGTTTTACCTATTGTGTGGCCTCGCCCTGATGAACATATCAGCTGACAGGACTAAATCTATCCACAACACAGATGGCTTAGCACGTGTTCCCTGAAACTGGTAGTGAACCACTTTGGTAGAGCGTGTTTTCCCCAAATCAATCGCAGTTTTCTGGGTCTTTACATTACGTAGATGCGAATACATATCTTTTGTAGAATATACAGTATATAGAAATGTGAGGTAACGCTGTACCAAAACTTTAGAAAAAAGTTCTGCCTCTGAATACTAAATAACGTTGAATCTGCATGACCAAATTACCCTGGGGGACATTTTTAGCGAGTGTGGTACTGCTGAGAAATGATTGATTTTGACATGAAAATAGACGTCGAGGTCATGTGTCCGTATAGCCCAAAAGTGTTCAAGGAAGAAAACGAGATGGTTTAAGTCAGGGTAAGGCCATGCATTCTTTATATATTGGAAAGATATAGCGTTGTGCTATTTCTTAATGTTAGGGAGCTTCATGTAGCATAAGCTATACATTACGTGAATCAACATTTGATTAAAACCGGAAAATATCTTACCTCCATGCTTTTTCGTGGAGCCCGCTTGGTCATAAACCAGGACCATTTTGAATGTGAGTGATATTCGCTAAAGAGGCGTAAATTGTTCTATCGTATCTAGACGAATTACAGCTGTATAAATATACCGTGATTATGCTATGATGTCATGCAGCTGTAGACCAATGCAATTCCATTTTTAAAGATACTTACAGATTTAATCATTCTTGAATCATTTTGTTTCCATGGAGGTTGACCCACTTTACACGTTTACAAATTTGTAAGCAGCTGTAATTTTCGTAACTGTGCCCAAAAGTAGGGCGCCGTCTCTGGACTGCCTAGTAAGATAGTGATGGCACGGGTTTATCCCGAAGTTCCCAATCTCGATTAAAAGCTAGATGGTACTTCATGGTTACAAAATGATTCGCACCATAATGTATGGGTGATGCGCGCTTCTTTATAAAAAGTGTCGCTGTAGTTTCTTAGCTCGAAACATACAATAGTCTAAGTGTGACGTCATGAGCAGGGTTGATCACGCCCAAAATGATGACATCTATACCAACGGTTGTAGGTAGATAATATATTTGTAAACCTCAAGTGATTTGATAAAATTAAGAAACTACAATTCAACGCCATCCTTGAGTATGTTGATTTAACTGTGCATGGTTGACACTGTATTTCACGTAAAGGTTGACGGATTGTCCACTTCACACTTTATCTTACTCAAATACGGTAGAAAACCGAGAGGGAACCTCGAATAAAGCATCCCCGCGATTGGTGCAGCCAAACCTCGAATAAAGCATCCCCGCCATTGGTGCAGCCAAACCTCGAATAAAGCATCTCCGCGATTGGTGCAGCCAAAAAAGTGACTCGTACAACTGTATATCTGAGGTGGAAGGACAGACCCGTGAGTGGTACATCAAAGCAGGAGCAGTAGGCAGACACGCAAACCACGGCCTTCTGAAAGTCCGAAGTATGCCGCCCCCTTGATAATTTTCAGAGGGGAACCATGCCGTGAAGAACAGAATAAGTATTTCTAATGAAGAATAAAAACACCTTTTTTCAAAACCATTGACTCCTTACGCAAATTACAACTGTCTTGAAAACAAAATTTATTTATTTTTATACATAGATGACAAAACTGGTTACTTAGTCGTCCACATGAAATAGCACAGGGTATAAGGTCTGAAATTATATTAGAAAAAAATGAAGACACCTTTATAGACGAATGCCTCTGGTAACAATTAAAAATATACCCGAGAAGAAACAAACACTACAATGAATTGTATTTCTTTACACATGCGTGAAACTATTGGTCCAATGTTCAATTTTACATCAATTACGATCTAATTGAAAACCTTAGCATTTACAAAACTATTTAATGTATTAAAACACATGTATTAGAAGGTAAAAGATAAACAGCTACATATCTACTGCAGCAAAAGGTCAAATCAAGTCAAATCTGAAACCATTACTGTTATAATATTCTCAGGCTTCATTACAAAGTAAGAACAGGAAATCCTTTGCGAAACCAACCATAATTGAGAGCAGAAAGGACCATATAATTTTTTCGTTATGTTTACCCCCTTTTTTGCCGCATCGTTGTTCTTTGGGGATAGGAAAAGTCAAGCGTTTACCAGTTTAATAGAACTAAATATATCAAGCCAACAGAAAACCTACTTTTTCTTATCAACACAAAATATCTGAATCTGGAGAAAAAAACAACCCAAAAACGTAAACTTATTGGATGATTTGGAAAACTGAACAGCAATGCCTACTTCTTTAGTACATATCAACAACAGACATGAAGGAACAAAAACAAGGTAGCTCAGCAGAATGAACGGAATTGTGTTAGCTGTTCGGTCCGCAACTGCGGCTCATTAGTAGATCTATTTACGGACTACTCTAGCCAATGCTAAACAAATGACTATTTACCCGCGTTTGCCAGAAGAGGGTCTGTACTTGGCATCATTTAATCCACGGCATTAGAAATGATTCAGCTCACTCCGGGAATACAATTCACATTTCTAGTGTACTTTCACACAGAATCCGAGTGCACCTCCAACTCCCCCACCCCCACCAAAAAAACAACAAAAAACAAACTAATAAAAAAAAAAAAAATGCTTCTCTGAAACAAACTGACAACTACTATTCATAGCCCTACACATCAAGCAGGCAAGAATGAAATTGACATGTCCAAGAGAGAGGGAGGTAGTTCAGACTATCGAATTGAACATGTTCTTCTGTTGTATTAATGTAATGATGACATAACGAAGTAACGATTAATGGTACAAATTGAAAGCTAAATACTTCTCATCCAAACAGTCGTTAAACACCGTACGAATTATCGTTAGTTGTTAAGCCGATTTCGTGACTCATCATATCAATAAATGTCAACAAGTATTCAATATCCAAGAAAAGTGACTATCTGTCATTATTTTGATCTTAGCTCCCAGCATTTACTGCTAATGCCAAGCTATTGAATTTCAGAGAGTTAAAGTGCCGACTACACAAAGCAAATCCTGAATTGTTAAAAGGGAACAAAAACATTTTTTTTTACAATGAAGACAAAACAATAGTAAACAATGAGATTACTTGGATATTAGTTCAATCAGGTTAGACAGAAATTATTTTACAGAATCGACTGCAGGAAAGTAAATTTAAGTGTAATGTCATTTCATTTAAATATATTTTTGGCTATTTAAGCCAAGAGCCACTTAACAAAGATTTATTGATTGATTGTTTACGCCGTGCTAAAGGATATTTCGCTTAAATGAAAGAGGCGAAGTTTACAATAATGGACAATAGCACAATCATAAAATGTGAAGCGTTTCTTTAATAAAGTTACCCAGTTCTACATAAAACTGTACTGCTACACTACAACCAAACTGCAATTAGCCGGAGGGCCTTTACATAGAAGCTAGGTAGTTAAAATTGAATGGTGTTTTTAACGTGAGGAAGTAGACAGTAATTTTAAAAGAGTGCTTATGGTTACAAATAAGGCGAAATGTGGTTAGAGTTATTTCTAGACAACCAATCGACTTCATGGTTTATACATTGTATATCACCATCGAAGAGAGGTCCAATGACACTTATGATGTAATTGTAGAGTGACATCCCCTTGCAAATATAGTTAATCACTTTACTGCAAAATTAGGGCTACCTTCTTGTCTATTTATCGGCCAAACTATTTACCAGCGTACACTCTCTGTTGCACACATATTAACGTAGCGTATACACACTGTCACACGTATATAAACGTAGCGTATACACAATGGTCACACGTATATAAACCTAGCGTATACACACCGTCACACGTATATAAACCTAGCGTATACACACTGTCACACGTATATAAACCTAGCGTATACACACTGTCAAACGTATATAAACCTAGCCTATACACACTGTCACACGTATATAAGCCAAGCGTATACACACACTGTCACACGTATATAAACCTAGCGTATACACACACTGTCACATGTATATAAACCTAGCGATTTTAATTTAGCTTACGCAAATTTAGTTTAAGAGTACACTATGTTATGCTGTGAATTCTCTACTCAACATGACTGTGTCTACTGCATATACGTAACGTTAAAACTCAAACAACCGTCCTTCTTTGTTTGGGGTTTAATGCAGTACAAAGGTAATGTTCTACCATATTATATGCCATCGGGTGAAAACATTTACCCACGAAGTCACTACGACAAGAAAAAGGTTGTACAGAAGTGTTGCATACCAACTCACATATATCTCTCTACAACCATCTGGCCTTTATAAAAATTTACACAATTTACACAAATTTACCACCTCTTCCATATGCAAAGTATATGGAATTATCGAGGCCTTGCTGTATCCATCGTCCTAACACATCTCTATATATAGACTCATACAGAGACACCATGTTGTAAAACGATGGTTGTTTGTATTCTGACTTAGCCTCAAATGCTGGATTTCTATTTGCAGCATACACCAAAAATCACACGACAGTCACGTGCATTTGTTTTGACAGTTCTTTTCAAACGTCTTCAGACTCCAACAATTGACTAAATGCGTTTCACTACCTCCATGCCTTGCGTATAGCCCGTCTGCGTTGAAAAGGTAAATGGTACTTGATCGTTACAAAATGAGACCGTAAGAAATAGTACAATAACTGGATTTTTAGATATTATTTAAAATGTGAACACAAAAATGCTCTTGTTCATGCTTATAAGTTGATTTTGAGCATTGTCTTCCGTCATTATTTTTGCCTCCTGCATAGTCGTTGCAGTCGTTGAATCTGTTTATTCTATTGGTCGGTGGATTTAGGGGAAACCCCTAGACGGGACTTCATTATGTGACCTTAGTCGACTCAGATAACATGATTGGGGTTTCGTATGTGCTAAGGTTAATACACCCATGTATAAACCTCGGCTCGCAAAGATGGCTGTACCCGAAGAACAAGCAGTTTGAGAAAAGAGCAAAGTCAACCATCTGGATCATGATCTGGGCAATATTTCGGCTTTCGATTTTTTTTACATGAATATGTAATTCATGAAACGTTTTTCCTCGTAAGGAAGGTACAATTGTGATTATCTAAGTATAAACGTTAATTACGTAACACTTTTTTCCTTTGTTGTTGGTATTTCTACACAATGCACCAAATACATATAGGTTATAATCCGGACATCTGAAAAACAAATTTTATCCATTCACATGTGTTTACATAAAATAATGGTGAAGAATTAAGTATCTAATCAGCTTTTCTTCAACATCAAAAGGAGTCATCAAGAACATAACAATACATGCGGTTACAGAGGATAACAAATTTCAAAGGAATAGTTTAACTTTGACACAGTACCGTATAAAATAAACTTATATCTCCCTTGCGTTAGACAGACCACATAGAAGCAAATGCTGATATATGTGATAGAATTAATTGTGTTAATTAATACGAAGAAATTTGAGTATCAGCCAAGGTTCAAAATAAGCACCACATTTAATGTAACAACGCTGGACAATATTGGCAAATAATTGAAATCCAAATTTGTTCTTCGATAGCATCAAAATACCATGACAAAGTGTTAAGATGTATATTTTGCTATCCTTGATAAGGTTGTGACACTCATCGAGCTTCATTAGCTTTTGTGTGTTTCTGTGAAATAATAAATCTGAAATGTTCACACTTAATGCGACCCAGTAAAGTGATTTACTCAAACGCGCCAACGAATACCTGGATGACGTCATACGTTGTCATGTACACGTGTTAGTTCATACGCATGCGTGTTGGTGGCTGTAAAATTGTTAAAGCTTAAGCTTTCGGCTTTCATACATTTATAGAACACACGTTTGATGAGCACTTTTCGGAAACGCCGCCCAACAAAGGTATAAATGAGAAAATTCACTGATGAATTGAGGACATACAATGTGTTACTCACAGCTAAGAGTTTAAGGAACACCGGGAAAGAGAAAATTTCGAACTGGGCTATTAATCCTGGTGTCTGACATATTATGAATACTACAACAATTAAGACTAAAACGAGGCTCAGATTTGCCTCGTCATCGTTTTGGATATTAGTGCCCCGTCGACGTCTTGCCATGCGCATTAACTCCATTATAATCAATATATTGAGCACGAATAATGCGGTTAATGGAATAACAAACATTACAATAACGTACATCCACACTTGAAAGACAATCCGGTAACCGTCCGTTTTTCCAAAATCTGTTGTAACCAGTTCGTAACAATTCGGTGACTTATCTGAACACTCCCGAGTTGTCGTGGCAAAAATTCGGGGCATGTTGTAAAAAATGGAAAAAGCTGCGACTGAGCCAATCACAAACAAGGTCGTTCTTTTTGTAGTTATCCTTGGAGCCACGAATGGGTGACAAATGGCAATGTATCTTTCAACAGACACCGACACGGTAATCCAAACGTTGCATGTCTGCACTGCCATCGTAGCATAATTGAAGTAGTTGAATATCAAGGGATACACAACATGTTTGAAATATTTGAAATCGATAGAGATCTGGGCTATACTGAACGGCGTGAGAACGGCCACGGCCACCAACAAAATAATGGAGTCTGTAACAACAAGAGCACGGAGGTAGTAAATGGTAGTAGACCGCATTTCTTTCCTGAATAATACGAACATGGTTAGAGTATTACCCACGAAACCAAAGCTTGCTATAAATGGAACCAGAATTCCCCAGAATATAAATTGTAGGTAGTATCCATCCCGTACGCCTTCAGTACTAGAAGAATCATCACTGATGAATGAGTCGCCATAGGACAGATTTAACCTAAAGTTAACTTCGTCCTTTAAATCACCCATTTTGTCAAAAGTTAAGTTCACTTAGTACATCGCTTATAACACACAAATCATCTCGCACAATCTTCAGCCAAGACACATTAACAAGATTTACTTCCATTCATCTGACATCTTGGATCTTCTATCTGTAACGAAGCAAATACATTGTTATTATATGGTTTGACGTTCGCAAAGGTTGTTTGTTGTTTGATTGGGCTTAACGTACGACGTCATACTCAAAGGCAATTAGGGCAATTTTCTTGAAGGGTAACAATACTGTTTAAGCTAACAATGGAGGAAGATAAACGTTTCATTTTTATCAAAACTCTTAACATTTTATGGTTGTGTTAGTGCTAATTATTGTTGCAACACACCACGGTCACATGAATGAAACACCATGGAACAAAGGGGTAAAACATTAATCAATCAACCAAAACTTTATTCCGTAAAAGTTGACATTATCGGAATTGTCGTACTGTTCACAATCAGTAACATCAAATCTATGTATAAAGAACTATTGGCAAGCAAATCTGGAATAGATTGGTTCATTTCCTGCTTTGAATTAACTCACTCGGAGCGGTTCTTAGTGGATAACATAGAAAAGGTTTCTTCTCGTAGGAAGACGTCTTTCGTCAACTCGCTGGCTCCTTAATTAGTACATTCTAAGAAGGGTTGTTATTGATTATGTATAGTGGAGCGGGGTCGCCTTTACATGAAAATATAGAATTGTTCTTTATCATGTGCACTCTGGCTAAGGAATGTTTGTTTTCAAAGTAGCAATGCTGTCTTAACTTTGCTCTATCGTGTAGTGAAGAGTGGGAATTCCAGATACAAGTCGAGTCTGCAACATTGTGTACAATGTATGTGTGCAAAGCGACCTACAGTGCGACCTAATCAATGAACATCTGATGAGCAATACAATTTGGGGTGTGCATATAACCGAAGTTGTTTACACCAATTAACTGCTATATCCATATGTAAACACCAATCTGGGATCAACAAAAATTAGATCTAAATGAGCTCCTTGATGTTGTAGTGTTGACGTCCAATTATGTGAAGTGCGGGGTTCACGAAAGGCAACTGTCTGAAATGTCCAACGACAAACAAGATATGTTGCATCGGCAAACAGATGTTCGAGGCATGCTCACAAGAAAAACCATGGGAATTCCCATCTACCAATGGCAATCATATTCCGGCAATATTTGGGACGTCATTTGCCACACGGATTAGCAAATGAAAGAAGTTCAAAAGAAGATAGCCGGGTGTATCTTAGTCAATGTCTCGACGTAAGAAGTAAAAACGATTCTTTTTTAGAATGCTACCAATGGTTGAGAAGAAGGTCAGTGATTGGCCGAGTTATCATGATTTTGTCAGATCTACGTCAGTGATTGGCCGAGTTATCATGATTTTGTCAGATCTACGTCAGTGATTTGCCGAGTTATCATGATTTTGTCAGATCTACGTCAGTGATTGGCCGAGTTAACATGATTTTGTCAGATCTACGTCAGTGATTGGCCGAGTTATCATGATTTTGTCAGATCTACGTCTAGCCACAATAACATATCTGGGAGTTAAGCTAGATCTTCATTTTATCACATCGATGTGGTTGTAGCATAATGGCGACTCCCGAGCCACACGGAATTCGATTTATCTATGGCCTAATTAACACTAATTCTTGTAGTATAACGAGGATGTCGTTATCAACAATGTCTTATTACTGTCCAGATCCTTGTCCAACAAGCCTCCCTCTTTCTCCCCTCTCACGAAAATCCAGCACATATAAACAGCATCTATACAACTGTCCGTTCTATATATAAATTCACCGGCTGAACCCGTGGTGATTACTTGATGACGTCTGTAAACTAGGTGTTATGGTATATGTCGAACTTAATAAACCCACGCTCACCTACGCAAAAAAAACTAAAACACTTGAAAGCTACCGGTGAAATTTAATCGGGTATATAAATTCGCGAATGAAAAAAATACATGGGTCAGTCAGAACAGCTATCGCTTAATAAATTGATACTTAATAGTATCAGTTTCGCAATCTCTACTAGAATTGGCGAGCCAATTTATATATATTTATATATATATGACTTTTTCAGCAGACCGCATTCACAAACATTTTGGGATTAAGACACTAAGAAGAACTGAATAGTCCAAAAGAATCTACCTCTATGGTAAAGATTAACACATTAACTCAACCATATTTCGAGTCCCTTTCCTTTCACTTCCTGAGATCCTGGTAGGACATTGTCCTCGCCCACCACCCTAGCTCTTTAGGCAATGCTCTTGGTTGCACGCTATATGAATACAATTTATTACAACGTTTATTACAAATGAAGAAACGCATATACATCGATGAAGGAAGTGCTTAAATTGGGGGAGGGGAAGGCAGTGGAGTGGAGTGATTTTGAACTTTCGTGAAGCAGTGAGTGTTACCTTATATATCGTGACCATTGTCATATCTTCTGATAAGCCCAACTATTTATCGAATAATTAATGCTTTAGAAACGGAAACAATGTCACATTAAAATTCGGTATAATGTGAGCTTTCAAATTGATTGACCAAATAGTGTCTACTGTGGTTATAAGAGCTATTTACGGTTTCCATTATTATAGTACGATAAAATAGTACGATCACAATTTGTATCAATTAACTACGACCTTCAGTGCTTATAAATGGAAAATATTTCTACTTTACCTATAAAATTCTAAGAACGAAATGTACACGATATAGGCATTGTGTTAAGATTGAATCAATTAGGCAATCTCTATCATAGGCTCACATGCTGAGAGCGCGGAAACGAGAAGCACCTCCTACGCAGGAGATCGTAAATTAGAAAGACTAACACATTTTGTAAGCATTAAGTGCCATCTAGCTTTTTGGAATAAACGCGCACCATTACTGTCTTACCAGGAAGTGACGAAGGCGCTCTACTTTTACCAATAAGCCACACGTGCTTACAAATTTGAAAATGTGTTACGTAGGTCAACATAAAATTGAACAATTTCATTCATTTAAAAATGATTGAACTTGTTAGTATCTTTATAACTTGTTTGTGTGGGTTACTGGTATCTTTAAATAGGGAATTGGATTGATGTATAGCTGAATGACATCAGTCCCGGTGTATTTATACAGCTGAAATTTGTCTTGCTACGACCGCACAATTTACGTCGTTTAAGCGAATTTAGATATTCAAAATGGTAGTAGGTTTATGACCAAGCGGTCTGTACCTAAGGCACCGGTTTCAATCAAATGAGACGAACATGCAGTCTTAGTTCGGTTAAACACAAAACTCACACCTTGGAGGAACACGACGTGACTTTCATCAGTATAGTGTTTGGCAGTAACCCTAGCTACTAGAAACAAGCTCCAGCTTAACTACAAATGATGCATTCAGATACAGTTTGTACAATCTAAGTATAGTGTTATACTATACTTATATGTAATTCATGATAACTTGTTTCAGAGGGATTTATAAAATTGTTAACTATCAAAAAAAATAATTGAGCTGGAGAATTATTGATTTATTATAAACAGGGTTAATATGGATATTTTTGTTAAGCATTATATTCTAAATTGTCGTCTAATTAACAAATTCTTTTTTTTTAATGGAAGCCTGGAGATGTCTTCTCTTGGCGGTAGAATTCCCATCCAAAACAAGGCCTACTTTAAAGGAAAGCGTACATTAATTGTATGTCTCCGAGTATGGCGGGGAGGGTTGAAAGGGAGCTTCATTTGCCCAAGTGCTCTCAATCTAAGAGGCAACATGAAACCGATCTCTTTGTATTACGGCTAGTGGTTGTCCTGTCTTGTCTTTGTTTGTTGCGATGTGCCGTCGAGGGTGGTTTCCTTCACCCATTGGGCTTGCAAGTCGTCACATGAGTGACATAAACTTAAGTATAAAAAATGCTCAAGTAAATGTTAAAGCCGAATAAAACAATCCAAGTATAGTGATAGTAAACATGAAAAATAATAGCCAGATTAAACGGTCTATGCTTTCGTTTCGTAGACTATATAATTTGAAAGCCTATATATAGCCATATACACAGATGACGACTTTTTTAAGAAAAACACTAAAGGTATCAGTGGTGGAAAGGGGGGCTTGGTGCAATGGGCTCCAAAAAAACCAAGAGAAAAAAATAACATCACAAAAATTGACATCTAGCTGGCTGAATGTAACAGAAACAATGTACAAGTAAGGTCTGAAGTTGTGTGCCATAGTTTTGCCATGTGCGACTGGAAAGCAACATATCCCGTTCCCTCAAGAAAGTTTGGTATAGCAATATTTAAAACTCTACATTGCTGTGCAAACAAAGAGGCCTGCAGCGGACTGCAATAGCATCAAAACACTACTAGCAAAATCCAAAACTTCTTGATGAAGTATACATAAAGAAATGATTTTGGTTTTGACAGTGTCACCAGTGTTTCGCAACTTTGATCAGCCACTTTTGCATCATAAAATAGTCATGTTGCTAATGTGGATAACGATTTTGTTTGGCCCTGATTTGATTTTTTGTTTTAAATTTTTAATGGCTACCTCTAAAATAGTTTTACTTCATAGACTTTTTTAGATATAGTTTTGGCAAAACTTCTATCAGAACTTCTATCAGAACTTTTGTCCAAGATTCCGTAGCATTGCTCTCTTCAATTTTCTGAACTACTTACCCTACCAGAGTGACTGACGTGACACAGTTAGACTACAAAAAACTTGTGTTAGACTTGTGGCTTTTGACCTCTTTTTCTGTGACAACTGCATCAATTAAGACCGATACGAATCGATCAATTGAAATTAGAGAATAAATTCCAGTGCCAAAATTAACTGAGATTGCCTGTACAGGCTTCCTCGTTGTCGGAGATTCAGGGGCTTGGGCGGCTCATGGGCCTTCGCCCATTAAGCTGTCATTGTAGACCCCCCCCCCCCCGTCTCCCCCCTCCACCACCGCTTCCCCTTTTATAAAATATGTATGACGGGATGGACTGGTGGCAAATGACACAGATTCTCTTCAGGGGCAGGTAACTTTGTCACCGGATACACCTGTGACACGATACCGCCAGACATAATAACTGTTTTTATTAATGAAACATTCGAGGACACGTAAACAATTTTTTGAACAATGAGATGATATTTTATACAATAGTTTTTTTTTACCCCATTTAACATGAGATATAAACAGCCAAAGGTATTTTAAGATATTATTTCTGTTTCCTACCTCAATTATTGACAATATAACATTTCTTCCGTTCATTTATAAATTACTTCGCACCTGCTCTCAAACTATTTTGTTGGTAAAATTTCTAAAAGTATTGAGCGGAAATGAATTGACCAATCAGATTGCAGTACGGTACCTTATTATGCATTAATTACTTCCACCTTGACATTCGTCTTCATAGGTTGTCGATATACTGATCGTGTTTGGTAAAAATCGGACAAAGTTTAAACAAAATATTGAGCTCAAACGAATCGACTCATCAGATTGCAGTGTAGTAATAAATTTTTCATGGTTTCCGCTCAATTACGAATTTGACCTCCGTTTTCATAAATTGTATCTGTTGAGTAAGTTTGACAAGAGTCGGAAAACATTTAACAAAAAAAATTCAGCGGAAATGAATTGACCAAGTAGATTACAGTACGGTACCTCATAATTTTCGGATTACTCTCAGCATCGAACTTGACATTCGATAGGTTGTAGCTAGTAACGAATTTGGATAACAATCGGACAAAGTTTAGACAATATATTGGGTGGAGTCTGTGTTACTGCCCAAATACCCACCCACCCATCAATCCGCCCGCCAACCAACCAAGGTGAATACATAATACAGACTATACAGTCTGTCTTGTGTATAAAAACAATATAGGAATGTGACGTCACTTAGTGGGAGTTATAATCACAATATTGTCCCTTTTAAATACACTGAGCCCACCAGCAGAAGTCTGAGACAAAAGCGCAGCGTTTTATTGCTTACGAGGTAGATTGAATAAATGAAGATAGGGCTTAAACGTTCGCAGAAGTGGTGTGTAGAGAGACATGAGCGAAAAGGGGTTATAGAGAATTACCGAGAGCACCGCTCAGAATGTTATATGTGCTTAGATTTATGTGCTGAGATTTGTCGACTAGACACGAAATACGACACTCTAAAGACTGTCACTACGACGATTTTTAAAATATTAATGTCTCTTGTGAAAATCACAACCAGACTTTACTTGCGGTTTAATCCATGTGCAGTCAATAGCCATTGCTTATATTCTGCAAGCCGCAGTAGCATTCCTTTGGCGCTTGTCGCTTTCGATCCATGGAACCCTCGCTTATAGCCAAACTTCACTATCACTCACCTGTTGCATTCGGAAGTTGAAACTAGAGACAATTCGTACTTTTCACCATCACACCATAAGCTATCTGCAATGAAACAAGATAAACTTCACAATTATGCAAGCAATCATACATTATTGAAATGCAACATTGTTGGCGAGAAGTAGAAACAAGGAAATGTAATGTGTTTGGCCCCAGGGCAAAAATGTTTAAACCAGCATTAAAACAGGGTGCCTAGAAAACACAGACCTAGAAACGCAGACCTATAGAAAACACAAACCCTAAGTTTTAACGAGGTTTCAATACACAATTGTATATCACACATTATTGACGCGCGAAACGTTTTTTTAATACGACATTGTCGTTAATGTATTATATATGACCAATATATTTGAACAGAAATATTCTACTTTTTTCTGATAATAATATTAACAATAATACTTACACACAAGATCTATGATAATAGTAGATACTTTCATATCTTAAATAAAGATAAACCAGAATAGCATGTGGGTTGTGCAGACATATAGGCATACTTAATTTCCTAAAGGACGCCACCGCTATTCAGGAGTAAAAATGTCAACCCTTATCTTCCCGTTGCTTTTGCCGTTATTTCCAAGCGATAATTATATAAACACATATTTTTTTAAAAAGGAGGAGGTGTCTGAGGCGCTGGGTTACGCTGGCGTAAACGTCTGTCCAGTTCGTCCCAAAGATACTCAATAGGGTTAAGATCTGTCGATCTTGATAGCCATGGCAACACATTAATGTTCTCATCCTCTACACTGTAAAAAATATTGGTATATTTACAGTGTACTGTACTGTATAATGTCACAGCACAATCCGCTGTAATTACTTTACAGTCACAAGCGGTGTATCTGTTCTATATTGGTGTAATACTACAGTGTTTCACTATAAATTTACAATTCAGTGTAAATATACTCCACTTTTGGTAAATTTACCTGAAGTGTTGTCTAACCTTTTGTATTTGAACAATATTTTAGCGTGGATTTGTAACGTATACTGTAATTTTTCTGAAATATTATATACATGTGTAATTATAAAGTTTTAGATGTAGATTTACAATTTATTTGCAGGTAATATGAATCAAAAAACTTAAAGTTGGTCAAGGCCTACAACCTA
>JAVFBX010179472.1:0-14737 GCA_034783855.1 Mopalia kennerleyi
TAGGAGATTTTTTCTTAAAATTTATATGTATTTGTAGACAAAATATTAAACTACAATACCGTAATAGGGTTTTTCTAAATTCAAGCTAGTTTTTGCACAATTGATAAAAACATTTAAAAAAAATAAAAATCCACCCTTAAAAGACTATTTGCTTAATATCTTCAAAACAAAACTCAGTATAAAAAATCTGATTGACCTTTTTTTAGATACTGGCCTCAAGATTGTGTGGGCTAAATGTCAAGGACTTTGTGCAAATAGTTTTCAAGAAATCAACTATTTAAGCGTTGAAAAAAAAATTATAGCGAAGAAAACAGCCTATATGTGTAAATGGTTGTACTCTCGATTGTTTTCAGATTACTCATAATATATTATTAATAAACAACATGTTTCTATAATTGAAAGAAAAGGCGAAATAAAGTTTAATCTAGTTCAATCATTGTTTGCATACATAATTTTAAAAAAATGTGCAGTGTTAACTATGCTATTTAAGTGACGTCGGCATCATTGAATTCGTGCACACCTTTGTTAATGTCTATCAGTATGAGTTCTACGGGGCAAATAGTTTGTATAAATGTGTATTATAACTCTGAAAAGCATTCAGGACATATTTTGTTTTTTCATGGTTACTACTTTTGGATATATACGTATTTAGAGATTTAAACATAAAACTGTGGGCTGATTATGTTCCATTGATATAAATAACAATTCCATTGGCATGACGCGGACGAAATCATTTTCAGAGCATGGTTGGCTTTACAGAAATATACTTTTGGGGTAAGAAAGTAAGTAGCGGAGTGGGTAAATACATTAACTCACACTATAATATTCCGCTATTTTTGTTTAGCGGCACACTTATTCGACAGTCTTAAGTTAATTTTTAAAAGTATATTTTGCTTGTAAGAAAGAACTCGTTTATTCTCGGTGTCTACTATTCAGTTCTAATACACACCCAACAGTCATGCAGTTGATCTGTTGGCCCTTTTCATAATTGACTTGTAGTAAGCTCAGGTGAGATAATCGCCATAATCTCTTCAGCCTGTCTAAACACATAATCTTTGAGGCACGAATTTTACAATTTAAATCTAAAATAAAAAACATTCTAAAATACTTACACAGAATCCTTAAACACTGGTAAATGTGTAATGTGGGTCAAAGTGTAATTGCCATTATTTTTTATTTAAGAATATTTAAATTTGTTCGTAACTTCCTAAAAGAATCGCATTGAACTACAGCTGAATGACATTATAATATAGTCCCGGTTTATTTATACAGCTGTAATGTGGTTGGCAACGGCAATACAATTTTGAGTATTTATCGAATATCGCTTCACAATATACTCCTGCGTATAGACCAAGGCGTCTATACGCAGTGTCATGGGGGTAAGACGATGAGGGGTTTAATCACATGATAATACACTAGCAGTGTAATTCCAAAAACAGGTTTGCTTCATTTTTACTCAATATTTCAGAGTGTATTTTATAATCACCAGAGATGGTCAAAGATGAAGGTATAGTAAATGCTAAAAGATTGAGTCAAAATTGAGTTTACGTTTTCGTAATTACACTTTTTGTATATTAAGATTATTACATAGAGAAACAAATTATATATAGGCCTACGCCCAATTCAACAACAACTAACACAAACGTCTAACGAAAATGAATATATTTCTGTCTGAAGAAATTGTCTTAAAACTAAACGTATAACAGTCATAGTATTGTACAAAAAGAGGGATTGAGTGACAGATGGGTACAAAAATTAGTCAAATTGTAAATAGAGCAGATAGATCTAAACTAATTTCATCACTTTGTTCTCTGGAATGTCGTAATAGGAGATCAAGTCAACAGGAGAGGCCTTCCTCTTGTTAACATTGATGGTTTCTGGTTGGTTTCCATTCGCTTTTGTGAAGCAGGTTAGCCTTGAAAAGCCCCAGACCAATTCAAAAATAGAGTCAAGATTTGGATCATGGCGGACATCAACAGTGTCTTCCACCTGTATGTGTCTGTGTTTATCGAGAAGTCGGGACTTCCTATCTTTTCGAGTGTTTCTCACATCTGTATGAGTGTCGTCCCGAAGTTTTGTAATAGACAAGTCCCTGTCTTTCATAGCTCGTCTCTCGGCCTTAGAAACGTCTTCACGTATTTGGTTTATTTTCTCAGCTATTAGTTCTTCAAAAGACAATTCACTTTCAGCTGGTCGAGACTGTTTCTTCTTGACATATCTTTTTCCTCTAACTTTCTTAGTTTTCTTGGGCGTTATGTTTGCTTCACACGTATCATCCTGTAAATAGATGGGAAACATATTGATTATGTATAAAGACCGCGAGAACATTTTATTCGCACAGTTACACCCATACCAACGTATTAAGACAATGTGAGCCATGAAGTAAGTGTATTTCTCACCTTATCACCATATTTCTGGCAAAATAAGTAACAGATACATTCATAGCTGAATGAATGATAGCAAATGCTCGCATGTAACCACGGCGCCATATATCTCTCTGGTTCAAGTATCGAAAGTGGAAATACATTAAACTTTTAGAAAGTGCGGCAAATTTATAATTATTTTAATTTAATCAGGAATAATAGAAATTATGGTTATTGTTTGCATTCTTCGTTGTTTTTTTTTCTGTCACAAGGATATTCGGGCATATGCGACACAGTGTTTGAAAGTAATACATGCATTTGATTGATCTATGTGTTTTCTCCATTTCGCTTTCGATTCTGTCTGGCAGCCCAAACGCAGTAAACGTGGGTAGGCTAATACCGATCGAGATTGTGTCATAGCAGCCCCTTGTCTCGGGAAGAGGAGCCGCTACAAGCTAACAGATCAGTTTGTGTCATAACATATTGTTTTTTAGTTATATAATTCATAATTGTTCTCACTATACCTGACAATAGTCTTCATAATCTAACAACACTTCCAGTTGAGCTCCTGTCATTTTGCTAGATGTCAATGATTCGCTTTAACTATCTGAGTAGTAACCATCAACAAAGGAGACAATCGCGTTACGTCAGTCTATTGTCTAGTCACCAGTCACGTGACAAAGTGACGTCTTAGAGCGTCACGAAGGCGAGTGATCATTGTGACGTCAAGGCGGGACAATGATTTCTAAATATTCGTTGAGTTCCAGATTGACGTAACGTCATTCAATCTCTACCATAAGCTTACGAACGAACGACAACTCTAGCACAAGAGCGACAACGTCAATGTCACCTTTGTTGAGAAAAAGGGTGTCCGACCCGCGTTTAAAGTCTAGTGGCCTATAAAACCAACTTCGAGATACCACTCACGGGTCCGAATTATTATGTCGACCATGTGGTATATGAGTGAGTCACGCGATATCAATTCGACAATCCCTGGGATGATGTGTACGAGGTTTCTTCCCGCTTTTCCACGCATTAAAGCAAGGAGCAGTGTGAAATTAATGATACGCCGTCATATAAGTAAAATACCCTCGAATACGAAGTCAATCACCAACCATCAAACAAACACTAATCATCGGCTATAAACGAATCTTTTCTTTAGGGTTGTCAGAACTAGGTTTACTTTTAAACATCCAATAAAAATCCTATATTAGCCGTTTAAAGTCTAAACCTTCGTACAGACTTTGATTGGTTCCCGACAAAGTTGTTCTTTCGGACAGCCTGTTAAACGGACACGGTTTAAGATATGACGTAATCAACTGCAGGTTGAAACACCCTAAATGTCATGTTCTGATTGATGTCTGCACAACCTATATTCAGAAAATTAAAACAATTGATTTGTATATATAAATGGCTCCTGAACAGTGAGAGTACTACATCTCGCGAGATTTTCGTTTTGGTGGAATCATCACAGAGCATGGCAGTGGTATTTATAAACTTCCAAAAATCGTGTGCCTGTCAAATCAATAAAATGGTAGATACGACTTATCGTGTCAAAGGGTTGTGTCTTAACTCTTATGTACAACACAGTTTTAAGAGTTGAATGAAATTTAGGGACAATATTTTAATATTGCTGTACATACGGACTAGCAAATCGAGTCACTCTTTCTCTGAGACTATATCTGGTTCCAAGTTAAATATAGAAATTTCAATCAATAGAATTGTGTTATGTAATATAAGAACTGTCTTATATTATCCAATTAAATCCTTTCTCCAAGTGCTTCTGTTTGGACTCTTCCCATCAAGGGAAGAATTTGTGTTTTTTCTTCAATATATTTCTTCAATATCGCTTTGACCTCGAAGAAAGAATGTTAGCTATTGAAATGTGTATTGGCCATAATCCTATATGTTTGGATCCTTCCACATACTGTTCCAGGTACCTTTTACAAATGATGAGGTACACCATATTTTTATACATCACAGTTAAAAAGTATATGTGTGACGCTTCAATTTGAAAGAAATCTTTTTTTTAGGATTTATAAGTTTAACATTGAATAAGTGAAAAAGAAGGGGAAAGAAAGTTTGTATTTGGGGAAGGGAAATTGTGGATTTACTTTGCAATTTGCTTGGTGTATGCTTATTTCTTATGCACTTATAAACCAAATAAACCCCAAATTAATTCGTGTTTGTTAACAAAAACATAGGTTAAAGATTCGATTTAATGTTTGAAACATTTTTAAAAAATAAAGTTATGAGAAAACCAACTAAACGATTACCGGACCAGATAACTGTCATTTTTTTTTTGTCTTGAAGCAATTTTGATGGTTCGACAATCCGCCACAAAAGGCATGGCATGTAATTGAATAGGGCGATTTTGAAAACAAGGTCGTATACGTTCTTTTAATTAGGGCGTTGCACTTTTCAAGTTTTCCTTAATTTCGATTGCTTGCACCATGCTTCTGTATAAATGTGGCGTCAAGAATCAGGCTTGACCATTTTTAATACGGAATAAACAACATTATTTATATTACGAATATTACGAAGAAATATTACATAGCGCTAATATTTATTCGATTTTTCCATAAGGAAAAATCATTTATAGGTAATTCATGCTGAAACCAAAGGTAATGTAAAAGACAGCAACGCCATACGGAACTGCTCAAAGAAGATGAGCTATTTTGGTTAAGATCGAAGGCCATGTATGTTGCATTTGCAAATGGAAAGTCTTAGTAAACAATCGAATCTTGAAGCGGGATTTATTTATAAATAGTTCATTTGTCTGCCTCTTTGGAAATTACCTTCAGTCTGGTATGACTTCGAAAGAAAAAACCCAAGTCGTGGAAACTGTTAGAAAAGTCTTTTTAAACGCATTACTAGGTAAAAATGTTTTAAATAATAATCGTGGCGACCTCATTGCACGTTACCTTCTATCATAGCAAAACTTGCAGTTTACATTAAACCCAAAACCGAAGAACATACCATCGTTGACAATTAATTGTTCGGTATTCACAATTTTGGATAAGATCAAACACTAATTGCAGATATGTATGATGTTTTGCAGTGTTGAGTACATCGTGGCCCCAATATCCCGTAGCCCAATTACCGACGACAAGCAGATGTATCTATACTCTAGTGGACAATGAAACAACCAGCTGACAAAATGATGCAACGAGGATTTCTAAAGACGAATGTGTTGAACATATTTCACACCCTCGTTCCTACATATATCGGACCTGCTTGTTGCGCAATAATTCCAAACATGTATAAAGACACATGCACTCCCGGTGCATTTGTATTGTAATTTGTACGGTGTTAGTGCTAACAAAATTTGAGGAGACGACTGGTTGAAGTGCCGCTCAAGTAGCAGTGCGAACGTGTGGAATTCTAACTCTCTTTCACCAATTGTATGGCGAATTGATGAAGATGATTGCCGGCGAAACATCAATAAAGTTAAATCTATTGACAAGCATCGTTTTATATTTCCAAAGAGCATTTTTGCTTCAATCAACATATTTATTCAAGATTGCTTTCGTATTATTTTATGAAATATTATTATACATGATATTTTTTATTACAAAACAATTTTAAACGCCTACGGAAGGGGTTTTGTGAAGACAATTGTGTTTGTTAGGATGAGTTCGCGTTAAAAGTACTTGAATGTGACTATTTGACTTTCTCTTCATAACCCTCAAGTCAGTCTTGTTCCATTGTACCAATTTCTTTTTATGCCAAACGGATGAATATATCATCCTGTCTATATGTCTGTATAAACGCCGTGAAGACACTGTAGCTTGTGGTCCACATTTTTAGCATTACCCTGAAGTATAGACTTCCATATAACCTGGATGTTTCGGTCTAATATATTTGGTTACTTTGTCAACAATTCAAAATTGTTCAAACTAGAGGAACGCAAATTTGATGTATACATTTATGTCTCAAATTTTAAGCTTGTGTTTAAAATTTTCTTTCTGCGTGTAATTGTTGCTAATTTCCAAGGCAACAATTCATTTGTTGAGAGATGGGACATGGATTAAAGGGCGTGAACACAACACAAAATCTCCCTTTTGTCAGAGATTTCAAACTCAGTGCGCATCGGTAGCAATATCTAATAAATGTGATTCATATTGAACGTAATTCTGTGTCAATGATCGTAATGGTTTCCATGAAAACCAAAAAGATTTATTACACAAAATGCAGATATTCGAGAAACGACTTAAAAGAGATGCTAGTGAATGCAAGGAGGATTTGCAATGACGAACGTGTAAAACATATTTCACACCTCTGTTCCTATACATTTCGGAGCCGCTTATTGTGTAATAATACGAAACATATATAAAGGCACACTTCTGGTGCATGAATTGCAATTTGTTTGGTGTAAGTGCTAACAAAAGGTGGCCAGTGGTTAAAGTGTCGCTCAAGTAGTGCTGTGGACGTGTGGATTGCTAACACTCTTTCACAAATTGTGTGACTATTTGATAAAATGATTACCGACGAAACATCAAAGAAGTGAAATCTATTACTTAAAGATAACCATCGTTTTATATTTCTACCGAGTATTTTGGCTTCAAGAAACATATTGTTTAAAGGCTATATTCGCCTTAATATATTATGACCTAAAATGACACATTATTATGATACGCTATATTTGTTATTAACAACAAACGAGAAAGAATTGATAAATCGATTTTGAGCGTCTAGCGAAGGGGGTATTTTGCAGCTAAGATGAGCTTGAGTTTAAAGAACTTGAAGCTCACTATTTTATTTTGGCTTCTTTGGCGTTCAAGTCAGAGTTTTTCTTTTGTCCCCACCACCTGTTATAATTAGCGGATGATGGCATCACCTTGTCTATATGTCTGTTTAAATTACGTTTGTACTATGTTGGCTTATTTGCTATAATTGCAGCTGTTTAATACCATTTTGTTTCTCATCTAGTTCTTCTAGCAACAATTGAACTTTTTACAGAAGAGTCCTGAATTGAAGGGTTGCAAACACGATGCAAGATCTCCGTTTTGTGAGAGATTTTAAACTTAGTGCGTAGTAATGTTTATTAACTATGGTTCATATTGAATGTTTTTTATGCCAACGACATAAATGGTGACCATTTAAACCCTATGTAATTATAATAGGAAACAACTGATATTAAGCTTAGTAATTAGTTTTTTTTATATGACTGCACAAAATTAGACAAGTCTTGGGCAACTCGTAATAAGTGGGCTTGAAATCATCTTACCTGAAATATACGAACAACAATCTGTAGGAGTTAGGTGCTCGCTGACATTAGCTCATATCGGGTTGTTATCTGGCAATTGGGAATTATATGTGTGCAAAGATACAATAGTATGCTCTATGATAATGCTTAGTCAGTATTTCGCGTAAGATTAGTGGAGTAAGAGTTAAAATCAAAACCTATATAGCATTTTGTAAAAATAATTTACATATATATTCAGACATCTTATATACATATGTCTAATTGTGAATTGTTGAGTGCCGATAAGAAGTAAGGGGTTTTATATGCCTGACAGGCATCTTCTATGTCAATATTTCACAATAGCTGCAACAACACACCGATACGCATAAGTGTGCGATTTGCATATTAGAAATAAATTCATCAGAATTTGTAACATGAAATTGTCGATGAAGCCATCAGGTGGATTCAGGTGATCCGTAACGAATTGATATAGACTTTCCTGGTCATTTATTTACTAATGGTGTGAGCTGTCTATCACGCTGTGCTCACAACGTCTCTGCACTAATTTACTTCGCCTACATTTATGAATACTCGTCTATATTATATTTAGAAAAGATGTGAGGTGCAAACAAATAATTGTAGTTAGCCGACTGTGACCAAATTTCGAATAAATTACCGGAAATATTACATTTTTAATTAAGTGTATTATACACGTACCAAAATTTGAACAAAACGTATTTAAATTTCCTTTGATGTAAAATTTGTTCGATTGGGGTTTATTGCCGTACTTAAAGTTATTTCACTTACAGGCGTGGCTGAGGGATCTTGGTCCCAGACACAACAGGCAACAAATAAAAACATCACATGATAAATACAGGACGATTACAGGACAATATGAAGACATCATACATATCGGCTTCCTTTAGCTCAGAGAGCACCAGGGAAACAGGAAGCTCCGTCCAACCGCCCTCATGATGGACATCAAGAGTTCCATCAAGAGGTATATAGATAGACATCATGAGGTATATAGTTAAATCGCCTTTGGTGTTTACAAATGTTCCAGACGCATTATTAAAGTTACGGTAACTGTTAACCTAAAAAGAAGACATATTGATGAAGAAAACAGTTTAACGTAATTAAATACGTTATCGCCCATTAGCTAATACGGCATGAGTGAACGGTCTGAATAAACCAGCAAATATTTATAAGCCGCGTTCGTTAAGCTGACAGACCGAAATCAAAACTGCCAGGAAGTCATTCGCATAGTAAATCAATCAATGAATTTATAAAGTCGTTATTGTCCACCTAATTGTTTTAATCCACATAACAGCCAGTAAAATGATGAAGAAAAAGACTGATTGTTAATCAATCAATAAATAACTTATAGTCTTCATCCAATTGTTTTAGAAAGCCTTATGGTAATTATGAAGTTTGGGGCAAGAGGCGTGTGGTCAGTACAACTTAAATAAAACTGTGATAAACGCAAAGATAAACTGTAGTTGTTTGAAAAATTTTCTATCATGATGCAGCAAAGTTTGGTCAAAGTGTGACACAGTTTTGGTTTATATACTTTGAAGCATATGTTCAGAATGTCAAACAATGGCGCGTTTTCTACAAAACATAACTCTGTGTGAAACACAGTCTGCCAAACTGTTAGCTAACTTTTCCGTAATTTCAAAAATACCTGTCTCATTTGATTGAAACCGTCGCCGTTCTATCCCCATGCAATAGGGTGTATAGACGGATCGGTCATTTATCTCGGCAATTTTCTTTTATTCTCAAAAAGAAAACAAATTTCGCTTGTATTGATTATGTTAAACTTTGGTAGCCAAACATTTGGGTTCCTGCTATTTAGTCAACTGAAGAGCAGACAGATAATGGTAAATAATGTTTGAATGCTTGTTTCATAAAATCGATGGTCGCCAATAAGTTTATCCGAAATTATACACATATGAGGCAGATACTAGATATACGTCGTTAGGTAACATATAAACGTAAAGACAGAAGAGAAAAAAATCATTCAAGAAGGATAATTATTTCTTGGTCAAAAATAATTTAAGATAGCATTTTGATTCTGATATAGTAATATAACAAGGCTTTCTGAATGTTCGACTGCTGGATTTATAGACCAGCAACTCTTCACTGCACGTACTGACAACTGTTAGATACTTTTCCGTTATTTCACAAATACCTGTCTCATTAGATTGAAACCGTCGCCGTTCTATGGCCATGCAATAGGGTGATAGTAGTAAATAATGATTAAATGCTTGTCTCTTAAACTCGATAATAGAGTTTAAGTTTCTCCGAAAATTTACACCCATGACGCGGCTACTATATACGTAGTTAGCTAACATATAAACGTAAAGACAGAATAACAGAATTGTGTCAAGAAAGATAATTATTTCTTTAAGTATATAATTATTCTCTTTTCGTGGAGGACTTTGTCTTTAAAACAATTCAAAGCGAAATTCGTTGAATTCCAGAGTTTATGCGATGAGCATTGCGTCATGAATGTATTCAAAGGGAGATAACAATGAAGCCATTGAGGTCGTCAATGCCGATGTATGCATGACATTTGAGAAAGATTTGTAAATTGTATGACATTTGAGAAAGATTTGTAAATTGTTTTGATTCTTTGAAATTATCGCGAGTGGGATATTTACTACATCTTGCTATGTTCCTTTTTAATGCTGTCCCTCGGACAGTGTTTTCCCCTCTTGTAAATCAATATTAATTTTTAACAGGATTCTTGCAATGGATTTAGAGATGACTTCTTTTCATCATTTTGCACAAAGCGGTTGTCTTATGTTCTCGGGTCAAGGTGTGTGTTGTGTCAACTTGGCACTGTGAACCGTTTCCTGCCAAATGTTGATAAGTTTTACAAGTCTTAAATTGATACAAATATAATTTAAGATAGCATTTTGGTTTAACCCAGCAGTCCAAGATCCAAAAAGGCTTTCTGGATCTTGAACTGCTGGATGTTTAAACAAGCAACTTTTCACTGCACATATATAAGCACTGAAACTTTATTTGTTTGTAAATTGAAAATCTCCACACCCCGTTTTTCAAATATTTTTTTTTATAAGCTTTATTTGACAAGAGATCATTGAGAATAACTCATCGTGCTGTCCCATATTACATTACAATAGTTTTCAGTGGTGCAGATATTACCAAAGCGCAATATTTACAAGTGTACGTGTATTTGACACGCAATAGTTATTTACATTTGTGAGGACAGCGGAAGTCTATTGTTTAACAAGTAGATCGCGAATTTTGTTCTATTCTTGTCGGGGAAAATATGTGACAACCAATATTACCCCTTTTTATATTAGACGAGAAGCTGTTATCAGTATTATGTTGATATTATATAGTAATAAAATGGAAGTTAACGCTAATAATTGTCAAATTTTGATGACCAGGTATCGCATAGTATATCATTTTCGAGTAGAGAATTTAATATTTTTTTCGGTTAATATTGCCAAATACGAAGCCAATATCAACTTGGATACTCGAGATCAAGCCCAAAATCAGAGAGACTTGTGATAACTTGTCAGTAAATTAAAACAGACAAGTACTCAGTCCGTCGCGCAAACAACTGATCACCTTCGGACGGAGACGCATCTCTGTGGTCTTGAAGCAGCAATTCTCTGAGTTGAATTTTACAACAGTTGCACAGTTCTATCCAAATATTGCTTAATTATGTTAGATGAAAGTTCCATCAGGATAATATCAAGCTGGCATTATGCAATTTAATTCAATTAAGTAATAAGTTTAAAATTAATAATAGCAGTAATATTATCGTTTTCCCCTTTTAATTAACTCGCATAAGTTTTTCTTTGGAAACTAATAGAATCTTTGGAGTAAAATTAAGTGGCGAGAAAATTCATTACTGGAATAAGTTATCTTTCTCAAAATGTACTGACTATGTAAAGATTTGTATTTTAAACTTAATCTAGACCAATTGAAAAGGTGTTATTAGCGATTACGTACACAGGGGAGAAAGAGTATGTCTTGCTGATATGGGTTCGGTGTAGCGACGCGGCCTAAACATCTGCAGACATTTTCCACACAATAAGTCATCTGCGGATTGTAAAGACATCATTTAGTGTAACCCAAAAGAGGTTAATTAGATTAAATAACAATATATTTAGTTCTTAATCAATTATGATCGGTGGGGCCATACGTAATGTTGTAAATTTTAAGAATTGTGATTAAGAAAAGATGCTCTTAGTATCACTAAAATAATACACAACCATTCAAGAATACAAGTAATCATATACGAAACTGATGAGTGTCGACCACAATTATAATTATACATGTAAAGATCAACCCTACCAATGTCTTTGTTTTACATAGTTTATTGAAACTTTTTCACTTCAACTTTTTAAACTCGTTTAACTATTTTTGTAATTTATTATTTCGTAAGAGAACCAGATAAAAGCTATTGTTATAAGCTTACTCAAATATTTGCGGTAACACATCGAATTTTGTCGTTTTATCAACTCCAAAGTCGTTAATCCGCATTAATCCGCAATAAGGATTATTCCCATTTATATTGCTTACTTTGACCACCTGTGAATGTATAGATAAAACAAATTAGTTGATCGAGCTGTATCAACAAGACAAAGTTAAAGTCTCAAATGTTATTCAGACATAGCATTTCTGTAATGTTTCCGTTCAAATTATTGTCAATACGAATTTACCTGTGTGTCGAAAAGGACATGTAGCGTAAAATGTGAATGAAAACCAATTTTAATAAAGTTTCAGTTTGACATAAAGATGTTGATCCAATGAACACAAAATGGTACAAAGCCAAAAACATACTGCGAGCCAAAAACATACTGCGGTAAGAAAATATACATAAAATAGCTTAAAACCCAAATTGAAACCAAAAATCAGACGTCGTATTGATAACCAGTCCGTGACCTGAAATAGACACAAGCTAAGCCCGTGGCACTGGCAACTGATCAATAAATTAGAAAAAAAAAACAATCGCTCTCTTCAAATACTCAATCAGCACGGGGCGTTTCACAAATACAATCACTTTTAACAAAGTTTAGCCAAATGATGGCAGACGAATGTCTTCACTAAATGATATCAAACTGTTACTGTGTAATTGAATTATTTAACTAATTAGCTTTTACACAGGTTTCACTTTTTAATAAACTCGCAGCCGTTTCTCTAGCGTTGTATTACACGGCCTTATAATCCAGTTATCACAGGAAATGTTAATTGGATGGTAAGGACATGCTATACAATGCTACCGCCTCTTTCTTTGAGAGCAAGTTATATTTAAGACAATAATGGCTAATAAATAGGTTCTACTGAGTCCTTATTTCCTCAAATTGCGCTCACTATGTAAGGCTTTTAACTTACTAAATTTAATTAACATTAAAACGTATAATTGTTGGGAGTTATTACGTATAACAGCGTCTTGTTGATAGGGTATCGACAGATACGCAGCCTAAACATCTGCAGACATTTTCAACACAATAAACTCTTCTGCGGATTGTAAAGAAACTATTTATTGGAGAAATCAAAGACAGTCAATTAAATTAAAAAATGGTTTAGTTCTTAATCAATTCGGATAGCAGAGGGCATATGTAATGTGGTAAATTATTAGGATGATAATAAAATAGTTACTCTTAGTAACTTTGCGAAACAAATAAGCAACCATCAAGCATTAAAAAATCATTCGCAAACTAGAGAAATTTCACATAAAATCAATCCATGACCAAGGGTTATTTTTATACCACGATAATATTAATTGATTAAAATTGATTAAAAACCCGTTTTGCGTCACAAAGAGAGTCGAGAGCCATTAATTGAAATAAGCTTGTTTTGATGAAATTCGCAGATCCAAAGGGCTAAATCCAAAGTCGTTAATCTGGATCAAGGTGATATAATATGGATTACTCTCTTTGGCTCATCGTGCTTAAGCAACCTGGGTATATGTAGATTTAAGAAATCCGTTGATATTGGTATAATATAGAAAAATGTTTATTTAAGCAATCCATCACAGTCATTATTATTCTTAATATTGATTCCTTGTACTATGGGAAGGTGAGTATTACTCAATTCCCAAATTGTTCGCGTTTTGTTCTACCTGAGACTAATTAAGACATAAGCAAACTAGCTACTTAGTTAGAAAAACAATTAACACAAACTAGCAGTTAAGTATATATATACTAGAGTTTTAACATATTTAATGTCTGTAATGCATGAAAATACAAAATATCCGTGTTTTGTGAGAGACTCTTTATGCACATAAAGTTTGGTAATTAGCCTTTAAAATATGAATGCACAGACCGACGTCATATTTCACACCCCCTGTTCCGAGATATATCTGAACTGTTTATTGTGTAATAGGATGAAATATGTCTAAAGGCACGTTCCTAGCGCATTTGAATTGTTATTTGTTTGGTGGAAGGGCTTACAAAATTCAAGGCGACCAGTGGTAACGTGACGCTCATATAGCAACTGTGAACGTGTGTAAAGCTAACTGTCTTACCAGTATATTGTATGGCTTTTTGATAAAGATGATTCTCGACAAAACATCAAGAAGGTTGAATCTTTTGACAATAATAAACAAAGTATTAGATCTCAAAACAGTATTTTTGATACAAGAAGTATCTTTATGCAAACAAACTTTTGTCTTACTTTATGACTTATTGTGGCATATTATATACAATACCTTATAATCATGCATTATATTTTTTATTACAAACAAAAATGGCGAAAATTTGAAGAATAGATTTTTAGCGTCTGAGGAAATGGTTTATGATCAACTGGGTTTTGTTGTTGAAATTGTGGATTTAGGACCTCTCCCAGGATATGGATTTTGCTGTCCGTCATTTACATGGTTTTATTTTTTCTATACAATTCTGGAGCCACTTTCACAAAATGTCGTAAGACAAAATAATATCGTTAAGAGAATTTCTTCATGTTAAACTATAGGCGTAAAAATAGCGTACGACATTTTTACAAATGGCCCCTTTCCCTTATATAACTCGGAATGTTTAGATGGTTTGCTAACCAAGCAATCAATTAAAAAACAAACTTTAATTAGCCACACCGCTATGCAATAAAACATCGAGAAAATGATTTACATTAGGTTTGTTTGTTTGTTTGATTGGTGTTTAACGTCGTACTCAAGGGTATTTCACTTATATGACGACGGAGACAA
>JAVFBX010179483.1:0-14737 GCA_034783855.1 Mopalia kennerleyi
TCACTTCCGTATTTTAAATTAAATAATTAACGGTTATGCTTAATCAATTGCAAGTGAGTTACAGTTGTTTGTCTTTGGAAATATTCATTAAAAGTAATAAGTTTAGGTCTAAAATCGTTGGTCTTTCCCTTTAATAAGTAGCAAAGACACCGTACACATTTATATATATGCCAGGCTTTCAGATTTCCTTAGAACTTAAGATGATTTATCGATTTTATTAATCTACATCCCTGTACCAGTGTGATTGCTTTTAGAAATATATATATAATTAGTCGTTTTTGTTCTGGAAATTGTAACGTACTAAATATGATACGACCACTACAAATGAGGTCCTTGGATAGTTACTAGCGTGTCAGTCTACTGATCTTACTTCGGACAACCCGTCTTCAGATTAGTGAAATACCCTTCAGTACGACGTTATCTCCCAATAAACAATCAAACAAACCGCTAAAAATCACTTTGAGGGGCAATATGTGTAATTGGTTCTGGTATAAGAGAATATACTGTGGCTGACCATTTATCAGCTTTAATAGCGATTCCTTTGTGATAATGGTACAATAGGATGGTATGTCGGTGAGAGAATTCGTTCTGGGCGTTACGGAGACGTTAACGCCGTCTTAACTACTTGGTAATAACATTAAGGAGGTGGAAGTGATCAGGAACTAATTATAAATCCACTCCAGTTATCTTCCACAGAACCCCTTTGGCGGAATTCAATTCCCACTGGAGAGGCAAAATTTCCTCGGTACAAAGCGTTATAGTGCCTGGTTCACAGACACCCTCCCAGGCACCGAAAGCTCCTCTTATAAATAGTAGGCTATATTTACTGCGAGCAAGGTTTTAGAACTATTGGCCACAGATCCAAACAAAGAGATAGAGATGAACTCTCAATTAGCCTCTGTCCATAAGTCTTTGTTGTTTTACTTACTAGTCCTTTAATCATGTGAATAAAGATGCCTTACCAGTGCGTTACTCTTATGGCTCTATTAATAATAGCCTTTTGTTTATACCTTCAAATAGTGATTTTTAAAGATGCGTAAGACAATAACCCCAATAATATTTAGAGGCGGATTTTACATGGGTTAGGGTGGATTCAATCGGTCATGATAAAAAACGTAAACGTCTAGAGGCTAGAAAACGATGTAGCTGTTCGTACGTGTTCACCTAAACTGACTCGTTTCGGCTCATGTTATTTTTACCATTACTTATTACAAGATCATGTGACAGACGATATAGCTGGTTGAGTCTTGAATCCTCCATCACTTCAACATACTACTCCGTTTTAAAATATCTGTTTTCAATGCCCCTACTCAATATAACCTGGGATATAGAATGGATTCCATTCTATATCCCAGATATAACACTAAACTGTTTTTAGACAGAAAATGTACCAATGCTGCCTTGAAGTAAAGATGTACTGGAGTAACATAACCAGAGTGAAACATGACTATTAAGTCAGTGTTAACATGAAAATCGGCACAAATGCTCGAAGAGAACTGTCGGATGTCCTTTCCTGGACAAACCTAACACCAGATGGGGACTATTGTGAAATATGCTGGAAATCCAATCTCAGTAAAGCTATAGTCTAACGTTTACAACACAGCTTTTAAATAAAACACCGCGAGTGGATCGATGTGTACTTTTACTAGGAATTGTCAGTCCCATTTTGTTTTAAATATATGATTACATCTCTTTAATCTGTAACAAAAGCCATCTTCTCCAAATTTATGTTGACTTATTGCCCATTAGAGGACGAACCACACTCATCTCCTTTCATAAAACTTTCTAAAAGTTTTCACACGTCAAAACATAACTACCCCAACCAGATCGATGACCTTAGTCTATACCTGATTTTAGTCCAAACTTATTTATCTCAGTTCAGTAAGACAGCAGCACCAAGGGAGTGGAGCTGATTCCAACCAGTACACAAATTATAACTTCTACACCTCGATCTACATCTTCTGCAAAAATTCACATTATAAAAAATAACATCGATGACATCAAACATATACACATGTTCACCACATATTGCCAATGTGTACCATTCGCATTACCATTATCTGGATTAGGACAAGTCTTCCAGACTTTATTGCCGCCGTTAAATCAATTTAAGAAGCAAAATCGATATTTTGTACACTGGTGAATTTAAATAAATAAATAAAAATTAAAAAAACTCATTCATATTTTCGAAAGAGCTGATCGGTGATTAGTTAAACTTTTGCCGACGACAGTGTTGGCAGTCAATATGTGTCTGTTTACTGGCAAACGGTATGGAGGAGAACCTGTCGCTTATTATGTATCTTGCCTTTATAGCCTCTCTACCGTGTCTACCGTTCTAGCCATTTCCGGTCGACTCCAGTAATGGTGGGCTGGTTTAACTAGATATTGTTGTGACTGTGACCAATTCTAGCTTTTATATCATATGGCATATAGGCTTTTACACGTGTGACTATTGTATCCCTCTTGAGACACTTACTGTCGCCCCAGTCTACTTCAATCGATCAGCGTGATATTCCTGTCCGTTAATGATGAATTGTAGAATGGAGTGCTGCTCCATTTGCCAGAACTGAGAGCGTTTACATCCGAGCTGGATGGAGTGGGCCAGGGGACACATGTGTGTGTGTTGCAGGGTTATAGTCATTCCTTATTTGGCACCTCTATTCCTAACAACGGCATAAGTCATTCACAATTGGGTACCACTATTCCTGACAAAGGCACAAGTCACTCCCAATTGGGTTCCACTAGTCCTAACAACGGCACAAGTCACTCCCAATTGGGTACCTCTATTCCTAACAACGGCACAAGTCACTCTCAATTGGGTACCACTATTCCTAACAACGGCACAAGTCATTCCCAATTGGGTACCTCTATCGATAGGATTCCCTAATACTAGTAGTTCTTCCGGGTAGTAAGAATTATATTTAAACGTGTGTAGTCTATCACACGAACAGGTTTTCATAGGAGCCGTGGACAAATGTAAAACTGCTCTTTAACATACACACACTTAGAGAGTTGTCAAAAACTAAATTGTCTCTGGTAACCACAAGTAATGGTTATTTCGAGGTTTCCTTCCGGTGTTCAAACGTGTTAATGCAAGTGAGAGTAAGAAGTGAACAATCCGTCGTCATATATTTCTAAAAAGTAATCATACTGGCACTGGGATATAGAGTAATTAAAATCGACGAATCATCTTATGTTGTAGATACGCTTGCCGAGATAAGTTTCTAATTTCCATTTACATGATATATAAAGTATGGATAGATATGTAACCAACAAGATGTTCAGTATGGGTTAAGCGACAATCATCCTACAAGCCGGTATTCCACAGATATAGAAGGTAACCAATGGTTACATTAGGTCCTTTTATGGTGATTTGTGTTTCTCTTATATGCAATAATTGGTCTCTGTGCAAGAGGAGTAGACATTTTAGGTACAAGATTTTGATATTCCTTTATGAGGAGACTAGGCTAGGCGTGGTCATATTGGAATACAAATGGAGTAATTTATTTTTTAGACCCGTTACCTGGTTCCCAATTCAACATTTGAATAGCTTTGATCCAATAAGCTCTCTAAACGTTTCTGTTTGGTTTCCTTTTCAGACGGAAGAGTTTGCGGGTTTTTCAATCTGCGTGATTTCAAAATGATGTTTAACCGAATGATCAGGAAGAGGGATATGTTCAGCTATTGGGGATATGAGTTTTAATCTAAAAGAACTCAAAATGTCGTATCTAATCCGAATGGGATTTTTGGTTTCACCCACAGATTGTTTCAAACACATCTTACAAGTTATGGGGTATATGACAATTCAAACTATCTACCGAATAATAAACATTTCTAGTTTGTAGCCCGACAAAAAAGGCCTTATCTGGCATGTAAGTGCCTAGTTTAATTGCATCTCGCCTTCATACCTATTGAGGACCTGTCTGACACTGTTGCAGGACGATTGTGGTATTTTTGTTTAGGAACTGATTTCAGCCCTTGGTCTAAATGATAACTCTTACGTGCTCTAAGAGTTTGGGATTTATTTCGGCTAAACAGTTGCCTAGTTTATCCCCTTGGGATCAGAGCCTTGCATAGAACAGAACAAGTCTGATTAAAAATAGCAAGAATGCTAGAATTCTCGTGAAACTTTCTTATTTGGGATTTAATCATTCCCTTGAATACATTAAATCCCAAAGAGACTACTGTATCTAAATTGATACCCTTTTGCACCGTAACATCTAAGAAAATCTATACCGGTACTATCGAAGCTGACAGTAGGCTTGAGTTTAATAATAGGGTCATGCTGATTAATATTGACAACAAAGATATAATGGTCATCTCTGGAATGTTGTATAAATATGTCATCCAAATATCGAAGATACAAGAGGGCCTGCTAAGTACACTATACAAGGGCTTCGTGTTCCCACCCTGCCAAGAAAATGGAAGTGAAGTTGGGATTAAATCGTGTAGGCTCCAATATGCAGCGGCTTATACATATACCAATCAGTCAAAAAAACACAGTCACTTCTCAGTGTTAACAGCTGATGCTGTGTATCGTCTAAAGTTTTATTGACCCTCGACATGGCTTAGTGGTTAACGTGTCTGCTTACTAATCATCATTCGATGTGCCGTCTACGAGTTCGAATCATCCTGTCGACCAACAAGTATATGAGTGAGTCAAACGATCTGTGTATTGTGTAGATTTTTCGACAATCCGTCGTCGTATAAGTGAAATACTATTGAGTATGACATTAAACCCCAATCAAACAAACAAATAATATTAGCTATGGAATCAATTCTTATTAGACACCACGACATGCCAAAGTTTCTACCAAATATTTAATACTATTCCCAAGCATGAAGACATGTATTAGAACAACTGAACCCATTTTATTTGTTGAGTTCTTACACTTCTCCGACGAGCTATATATCCGTCCTTACTACTGTTTTAATGTATGGACCTACATTCAGCCTACATTGTTGGTAGAACAAGAGAGGGCAAAATACAGCGGATATTACTCTAGGCTTTTTTCACTTATCGAAGACAGATGACACTGAACTGATATAGATGGAGACTGTGCTGTAACGCATCAATCAGACAATCGATCGTGAAACTAATCATGGGATGACAGCCATTATAGTTCAGGACTGAGGTCGTTTAGATCATTTAGAAATAACTCACTTGTATCAACTATACATTACTTTACAGCTAAACCGAATACTTTCAGTCCGCTAAAAAAAGAAGTTTAAGGGGCCTTTATTTTCCTCATATGAAACATCTAGCACAATGCCATTTGATGATTTTGAATAAATCTCAGACCAATGAGAGACGTTTACGTAGTGACAGCTCGTTAAACGTTAACGCTATAACGCACAGCATTGTCATGCATTCTGTTCACTAATCGAAGTCCGCATAGAAATCGAGAGTGAGAAGGACTGAGATACCATGACGTCATATCGGACATTAGTTACGTAACATGATTCTCGTTTATGGAAACAATTCGCATCACTTCAACACTAGCTGCCTTTATTTATTTTACTATTGGCACATACAGCAGTTGAAGTCCAGCCCATTAGGACTGAAGCTGTGTCTGTTATTATCACTTCGCATTAGTATCCATGATGTCAAATAATCGAGGGTAAAATCTAATAAAGCGCTTTGATCAACTAGGGTATGACACATTGACAGTATCCACTTCATATTTGAATGCAACACATTGTTATTGACAAGTTGCATGGGCTCATTGTACATCTAGACAGCTCACTAGCATTTATTAAACAGTTATTTGCTTTGTCTTTAATCTCGATGTAGGGCTTTACTCCTTGTTCTTTTCGGTATCTTCCAATCATTGTATTTAAACCCTATAGATCTGGATTGCTTAATCACCTGACTGTCAGTAGCTCGTTAACAAGATGTGAGAAACTCGTTCATTATGTACGTCCACAACATTCGGTACTCACAAGATAATGGAACATCACAATTCGCTTGACTTTAGTTATGAGTGAAGCATTACGGGTAATACTCACTCTGTGTTGAATGTGCCCGTAGCGACGAGGGCCACACATTTCTGCGTTGTCGATCCCTCAAGCAAACCCAGCAGTAATACTTTGTTCTTTCGCTGAAACAATGGAAAGATCAACAGGAGTGAAGCTGTGTCTGTTATTATCACCGCCCATTAGTATCCAGGATGTCAAGTAATCGAGGATTAACTTTTAATAAAGGGCTTTGATCAACTATGGTACGAGACATTGACAGTAGGGGCCTATCCACTTCATATTTGAATGCATTTCATTGATATTGACCACCTGGGCCCATTGTTCATCTAGACTGCTCACTGGCATTTATTAAACAGTTATTTGTTTTGTCTTTAATCTCGATGTATTAGGGCTTTACTCCTTGTTCGTTTCGGTATCTTCCAATCATTATCTTGAAACCATGTAGATTTGAATTCCTTATTCACCTGTGTGTCAGAAACTCATTAACCATTTGTCGGAAAATCTTCAATTATGTACGTCCACAACATTCGGCACCCACGCGACTTTTGTAAACAGATAATAGGACATCACAATTCGGTTGCCTTGAGATCTGAACCAGGGGTGAAGCTTAACGGGAAATACTCATTTTATGCTGAATGTGCCCATAGCGACGAGGGCACACATTTTGGCGTTGTCGATCCCTCCAGCAAACCCAGCAGTAACACTGTGTCAAATTGCCGACAAAAATGGAAAGTCCGACAACACTGACAAAATGTTGACACCTCAACCCTGAGCATTCAACACGATTCGGGTTTCAGCGCTCCTCACTGATGCGTCAGGCTGGGTCCAATACTGTGGGCAGAGTATAAGGGAGTTACACACTTATAGTTCAGGAACACTTGCACATCAGCATTCTACCAACAATCATACAGAAATGAGTATCTCAAACTAATCGTTCACAAATATGCCAAAACATGGTAACGGTACCGCAATCAAATCTTATCAGGCAACACCACATGCTACAGCGCTACCAAGACTGTTTTATTGAATATTATTCCCAAGCACGAAGAGATGTACAAGAACAACTGAACCCATTTTATCTTTTGAGTTCTTACACTTCTCCGACGATCTATGTATCCGTCCATTATGGACTGACCTGTGATCGATCCCAGCCGTCCATCTGTCTACTACTACCGTTTAATGGCCTGACGTGTGATCAACCTCACTTAACGTTGTAATGGACTGACCTGTGATCAACCCCACATATCGTTGTAATGGACTGACCTGTGATCAACTTCAGCTCAATCCACCCGTCCATTTCTGCCGGTTTAATTGATAAACCCAGTTCAATCCGGCCGTCCATTACTACCGTTTTAATGGTCTGACCTGTGATCAATTTCGCGTTATCCAACCATTTAAGAAAACACTGTGTTGATATTCGAAGGACAGATAGTGTCCTATCTATATGGGACTAGCTAAACTACACTCGATCGTGATTTAGACAAGGCAAAACGGTTTTGATAAACCGATTTTAAGACAAAAATGCAATCACCAAGATAAGGTGCTATGTCCCGACGGGCTATCGTTGTTTGATTTATTCCACAACAGGGAAAAGGGAGCGCCTGTTGCCAGTTACTTATTACTAAACCAGTCTGGCAATGTACCACAGGAGCCCTTTGCAAACTAATGCCGAAGTTGCGTTTACCGTAGCCACCGTGGGGCCTACATTACCAATAGCAATTTGAGGTCCGCCTCAGCATTCCTACGTTCATATACTGTAGCAGTCACATATTTTAGGGTGGCCACACAGCGTATTTTGAATTTGTGGAGACAAAAAAGCTGAAGATCCTCTGCGGCCGGCGCATGTATATTTCGATTTCGGGGGAGTATGGCTGTATACTAGCCCAATGTGACTCGGGCATTATACCGGGGACCTCCGGCAAAACGTTGGACAGCGTGACAGTCACTGGCTGAAACCCTTTCTGGTAGACTAGAGGGTGACACAAATCTCCTCTGTACAATGAGCGATGTGTACTTTGAACGAGGATTAAGTGTGACCAATCGATCTGGCGACAGGCTGCAGGCATATCAACCGAAGAGCCAAGAAAACAGACTGATAAAAATGACTTGATTAGCCTCTAGACAAAATCGCTTGTTTTCTGGTGTTAAACCCCTTAATGATGCAGATAAAGATGGTGTTTTCATCATTCAGGATCAATACCTGTCTTCTGTTTTACCATCAAGTTATTACAACGATCACTAAATTAAGGGGTGAATAAAGATGAGTTGGCGCTCTTTAACCAATATGATCGAAACCCAATACATCGTGTCCATCAAAGCACCTGTCCGTCAAACGGACCAATCATATCAATGATACTAGATTAAGAGCTGTTTGATTGGTTACTGAAGTGGTGGATCTACTGCTGGAACCTTTGAACACCTCAGATGTTATCTATACCAGTACCGGTACTCAACTTATCGCAGCATCATGTGGATGTTTTCTAATACATAACTTCAACAAACTACTCACTGGTAATTTTCGATGTACGTGCATAAAATAGCACAAAAAATAGTATGCTGACAGAATTTGTTCTAATGTTATCATTGAGTACACGAAACAGTTGATATGGCCAAGAAAATAGTTGCCAATCCATCTATACTGTTCGATTTAGACAAAAACATTTCCAATGTAATTGAATAAAATAGCACACAACTGGGCCTGCTCGCATAATTCGTTTTAATGATGCCCTTAAGTACGGTTGTACATTAGTATTGGACTTGATGGAAACCTTCGGCGTTAGCCAATGTTTAAAGCAGAGTCAAGAACTTAGTTAAAAACAAAATCCATCCGGTTGAATATTCCTTAAAAGTAACAGCTGCGATGTGAAATGCGAAACCATCCAGCAATACGAGACACTGCATGGAATTGCCAGTCAAATAATATGTGGCTATGTATGATTAGCCAAGCATAATGTCAATATTATAACAAGATAAGAGTTATACACTGCATGGTCAAACAATAAATAAATTAGTTTGTTTTAGCAAGATTAGCATAATAAGTGCAAACATATAAAACTGCAGAACAAAACACACCCCGAACAACAACAAAACAGATACATGTCATTAGATTGGACTATTTAAAGTAGTGCCTTACATCTAAAAACCGCATGACATTGCAAGATTGTTGAACTGCATACCTCAAATTATCCACGGCCGTTTTGGAAGACCCTGTAGTGTACGATTATTGTTTATCAAGTGTTGCATAAGCCAAGTGTATTAGTGTAATAATACTGCATATTCAAAGTCCATAGCAAAAGTTTTCAGTGATATATACTGCTCTGTAGGCTCTAAATTATCTGTGGAATTTTAGACAACTGCATCCTCTTGCTAATATGAATTTTCCAAAAAGAATTTGTTTTTTTTAAGACCGCCATCATTAACTACCGCCCATTGGAGTCGATATAATCAGGATTGATGGTATAAGTCGATAGATATTCAAATGTTTCGCCTCTTCAGTACTTGATTAACTTTCTAAAATTTACAATCTTTCTTTGAAATCTGGAACAATATACCTGCCGATTGGAGCCCGACTCAGTTTCATAAAGGCTGTGGATGTGAGTTTATCTCGCTAATGTTGACAAAATCTATACCATTAACAATGGGATGAATACATTAAGTATACCCCAACAACTAATGCATAATTGAGAGAGGGACATCATGATATGTTATCTCGTGACAATTGGTGTATGACGGGCGCGACCTATCAACACAGTTAGGTCGATAACCATAGAACAGCTTGAGCTGACGATTCCTGATATTCCATTCATGCACTATATTTATGAATTCTTACTACTCGTTTTTCCCGGAAGTCAAGTATGTCTATTAAACTCATAATTTTTAGAGTTAAAAGTGTGCTGCATGGCGGAGCCGAACACTTAAATCTGAGACAGCTCATCAGTCGATTTCTTATCTTGTATTTTATGTAAGTTGTGTTGTTTGACATTTCTATTGAAAATAAGGAAATTGTGGCGTGGCAGGCTTATCTCCATATAGATTCGAACTCAGGTCTCTGGTTAGAAGAGCCAGTGCTCTTACCGACTGAACTACAAAAGCTTACGACAGAACGACCCCGAATTTTCCAAGTAAAATTGTTTTATACATATATAATGTCACAATATACATGATAGAAAAAGGTATTAATTTCTATCTCTCAAACTTGTAGACCAAAATTAAACATAGATACAAATACTACAACTAATAGAGCTCCATTAAACAAGGAGAGTTTAGTTTTATTCAAACGTCGACGTAAAACATGTCGGTATTTGTCGTCATTCTATATGATGAACAAATTAAACCAAGGTTACGTACGCTTGTTTTAAAAACATATCGCGGTCATCTGTTTTGTGGTTTATCAAGTGAGCGATATATAGTTTGGTTATTCACCGCCTCGATTGAGAACACAGAGATCGATTCTATACCGCCGCATTCAGTAATCAAATATGTTTGCCCAGAGGAAGAACAAGAAATGTGACTACTCAGTTTAAAACAGAACGACACAGAAAAATTAACTTTAACTGAAATCGATGTTACAGCCCAATCTGGACATTTTACTGTCATTGTTAATATTAACGAAGCAACAATTATCGAATAAACAGTGGAACCAGAGTTATCAATATAACATGGAGTTATTCCTCAGCTATTCAAGCGTTTGGTAAAATAAAGAAAGCCTGACTATCTGGATACAAAAATTATCCATTATTTTGTTTAATTCAGGGCTGTAATTGCATCTTGGCATCAAGGTGCAGAGTTATAGCACAACATGTGGGCTTTAAATATATAACTAACCTTGTGACATCTAATTGAAATTAAATTGATGCCTTGTCCTCAAATTTTAATTGGGTTGATTTTTCGCTCCTGACTTTGCAAACAAAGTACAACTACGTCTATTGCCCACGGAATTGAAAGTGAACCCTCATTCATGTGCAAAAAGAAGCTTAATAGCGGACCAAAATCACCAAGGCCAAGCAAACCTTGTCAAAATACCAATCTTCAAGAAACCTTAGTTTAAGACATTCATTATGTTTAAGATTATCAAATGTTTACCCAAGCATGAGTGTATCTCTGTAGAGCATATTGAAGCACGCAATTCCTTGTGATACTAATGTCTCGAGTGTGTGTTTGTATATTGACTCGATAAGACTACGAAGTGAAGACTATTAACTGCGCGGAATGTTAATGGAAGGATGATCTGAGAACATTAATATTGTTGGGGATATCACCATAAAGTCATTACTGACAGAACGAATAGCGATGAAATCTGTAGGGTCGGATCGTGGTTAACTCGGCTGCACTAGTCACCGCACACTGACTCCAGCTTTGTACCGGGGTGCCGTCACGTAGCCCGGATATACTACACCTCGCCTTCACCCAATCTCCCCTAGACTTAATGGATACAGCTCGCTTAACTTCCATACAGCAAGCACATTTAAAACACTCAATGCATTTGGCTTCTCTCATGTTAATTTGGTAACGTTGTTTGGTACAAATCAAGTTGTATAACCGATGACTGGTGGTGGCCAGTTGGGATCACGGATTGGTCTGATTTGACCTTTGTGAGTTCAGTAAGAGGTCACAAACAAACGTGGATGCAATATGAATTTGTCTGGATTGTCTGTGTGGATGTGTTAATGAATGCCTAAACTGAACGTGTCACAGACAAGAGGCCACCATTTCGAACAATATCAACATGGTTGCCATCGAACCTGTGACTGGAATTCGACCAGACTTCGTTAACTGATATCGCTAAAGGTAGGTCATGGTTCTCTATGTTAATACATCTCTCGTATCTCTGTGGCAATGTAGAAGGAACTTATAGTGTGTTGGCTGACATCCGTGGTTTGTGAAATGTCTGTTCTATATAGTGTGATGGTCACTAGAGAAAGCACATAATTACAACCGGCACTGCATAGCTGTCTGGTTAGCTGGGTCTTATATTATGACACAGAGGGTGAGCTATAACAGCTGTTAACCCAAACTACAGCTCAAGCCAGCATCCACTGTTTTATATTGACTTACTTCCAACAGCCTATTGCCTCTTCATACATCTGATCTGAAGCAGTGTGTCTTATAAGTCTTGTAATTGAAGTATACTTGATATGAACGATTAAAGTCTGCCTGCAGACAAAGCGTGTCTTCACAGACGTTTAATAAGCTCACCAATATCTTATGGGCTTGTGAAATGTGCTATAACATTGTATGGCATGTAGGCTTAATACATCTCCACGCTGTCATTTCCCACAGCCGCCCACTATAATAGCTCTCTGTTTGTTATGGATAGATACTGGCTTAGATAGCGGTGCCAACGAATTGATACCAGACATATACTTATACTCACTCCCTTATTTGAGTCGCTGCGGTGAACAATATTTTGTGGACAATTTTTGTGAAATCAATCAAACGTCAATTTGTGGCCACTATTTGTAAAATCAATTAAACGTCAATTCGTGGCCACTATTGTGAAGTCAATTGAACGTCAATTTGTGGCCCCTATTTGTGAAGGGAATTCAATGTCAATTTGTGGCCACTATTTGTAAAGTCAATTGAACGTCAATTTGTGGCCACTATTTGTAAAGTCAATTGAACGTCAATTTGTGGCCACTATTTGTGAAGTGAATTCAAAGTCAATTTGTGGCTGATCTTTGTAACGTCAAGTGAACGTCAATTTGTGGCCACTATTTGAGAAGTTGACTGAACGTCAATTTGTCGCCATTATTTGTGAAGTTAATTGAACGTCAATTTGTCGCCACTATTTGTGAAGTAAATTCAAAGTCAATTTGTGGCCAATCTTTGTAACGTCGATTGAACGTCCAATTTGTCGCCACTATTTGTGAAGTTTATTGAACGTCAATTTGTGGCCACTAATTGTGAAGTCGATTGAACGTCAATTTGTCGCCACTATTTGTGAAGTCGATTGAACGTCAATTTGTCGCCACTATTTGTGAAGTCGGTTGAACGTCAATTTGTCGCCACTATTTGTGAAGTCGATTGAACGTTAGTTTGTGGCTACTATTTGTGAAGTCAATTGAACGTCAATTTTTGGCCACTATTTGTAAAGGTACAATATTCAGAGTGTGTTTGCTACTCAATTTGTTTATCCGTCATTTTATTCGGCTATAGATAGGTCTTCTCGGGTGCCTGTAATGCTCATAGTCAACAAAACAGAAATTCTAGCGGGTAAAAATAGAACAAACAGACACTGTTGTATTTAACATCACGTCATTTGGAATGGTTTCAAAGCGTCCTCTATAAAATTACAAATGTACTGTAAACATGTACTGTACTGCTTACACAGGCGGATAGGGATGTACATACTTTGAGTGTGCGCTATAAGAATGACCCCATTGAGCTTTGGAATAAAAAAAATATGTTTTTTGCCATAACGTGAAGCCCTGGGTTGAACTTGGAGACCTTTCACAAATTGATCCTATACGAAGATAGTATAATAGCAAATGATCAACTTGATGCTGGTTAAGCATTGCTTCACACGCGTTCATTGTATAACTATATGGGATGATGTCACCTTAGCCACCTTACAGCTGTACGTTTCGTCGTATATTTAGTGCGTTATCAAGTGGCTGATAGTGGCCCAATGGCTGTGGCAGATATTATAATTTCCACTGACAAGCTTAACATAATAGAGCAAGGTGACTACTCCAAAGAACGACGAAACATTCAGATTGACTCAATATTTCGGTACTCCTTATGATGGTTTGATAATAAACCAAAATATTGAGGCAATATGAATTTTTCGTCCTTCTTTGGACTAGCTGTGGCAGAGGTGTGCGGTTTTGGTCAGAACTTGTTGGCGCCAATCGATCCGATATCAATCGATATATAACATCTGTGTTTGGTTAAGCTGAAAAAAGCAACACTTGCCAGATTTGGTATCACATTTTTTTAGCAAGCTTATAATCGTAACTGATTACTAAACCATGTGCAGTTGAGAACTCAGTGACCCTAATATTATCTTTCTCACAATACTACATGACACTTCATGAAACATGCCTTTTGGTTTTGGCAAAACTCTAAAAACTGTCGAATCTATTAGCAAAAAAAAGGTAGCCATTTAAAATTAAAAACATCAATGCCAAACAAAACGGCGTTTCCCGACCTAGGTCCCGGAAACTCTGAGAATGAGGAAAGACAGAGCGGTAATCTATGCGGATTATGGAAATATATTCTGTGCGAGAACGATAATCAGATTTATATTTTTCTCTCTCAAATAATCGTCCCGATTAGGCACATGTGTATTTTATGATGTGATAACTTCTGGCCAAAATAACGAAACTAAGGAGAATGACAAAACCCAAAATCAGTTCTATGTATGTGGATGGTATTTTAGAGCTGTCTTTTTAAAAAAAATCTCGTTAGCAGTGTTGTGATTTAACTACAGTCCGTTAATTGTAGGCCTTCTGTTTGCTCCACAGTGACGAGTTTGAAATATTGCTATGCCAAACTTTTTATGGAATGGGATATGTTGTTTTCCTGTCACATATTGCACACACAACTCCTACCCTTATAAGTTAATTCTTCCCATTCCGTTCATCCAGCTAGATTTCTTATTTTTGTGCACGATGCTGTTGGGTTTTTTTTCTTTCTCCCCCCCCCTCCTTTATTTGGAGAACCGAATAGGCGCATTTCAGTCATATTCCTATGCAAGGGTCAGTATGTGTAAGACGAGACTTCCACAATACTATCCCTTGCTGTAATTCGAAGGGAA
>JAVFBX010179494.1:0-14736 GCA_034783855.1 Mopalia kennerleyi
AAATTCATGATTTAGGTCCGCGAGAGATCTTCCGCGGGCCAATTACACGATTAGAACTGTTTAAACTCAGTAGCTACGCTTGAGCGTAACATCGACATGTGGAAATCATCCAACGTTGTGATTAGCGCATGGTTATAATTAACTATATGCACATTACTATATATAAGACACGTTTTTCGTGTTATCAGGGCATATGGGCCTATATGTCTGTATACGTTGAAAGTTATAGCCCTGCTCTTTCGTATGTTTAAATACCAAAAACCAACCAGCGTGCGAATCGACTTCATTTGTCTTGCCTCAAAGCCTGCGTAGCTCATGCAGCTATCTAGCAGCAAGATATACATGAAAGCTATATATCCGCCAAACAAATTGGATTCAAAGATAATCATAAACGTTTAAATGTTTTACGGATTTTAATGAGAATTACTGAGTCGTCATTTCTATTGAAGAAAACCTGTTTTAAAGCTATGACACGTGAACATATCTTTATAATATATGTATGTAAGAAGAAGAAAAAAAACAACAGAAAAGAATCACAAACCTACGACCGATTAAAAACCGAAGCCATCATAGTTTCATAGGAAATGTCAAGGATACTGATATTAGGATGTTTTATGCGCATTAATCTAAAACTATGTCACATAGTGGAGAAGTAGTCCTACCCAAGGGGACATTACGTGCAACCGTGACAGCTCGTGCGAGACACATGATCCTCTATCCCGAGACTAGAGCTTACGTGGTTAGATGAACAGCTTATACCCAATATGTTTTGTATTTATTTATGAACTTCAAGGAAGAAAAGATATAAGAATAGGTATCTTTCACTAACTGTGGGTGTTTCCCGATCTCAAAGTCCTCCATGCCCCAATGCTTTATGTATTTTTATTTCACGTGATTGAAAACTAGAGTTCAATTGCAACGTAAGCCTATATATTATCTCTATTGTATCACGAAAACGTCTTTAGATTAACTCGTTTAATGTTTTGCTAAATAGGTTGGTTTTTTTCGGTTTAAAGTTCAGTATAAATGGGTCTAGTCGGTTTTTACTAGTTTAATTTCGAAGTGAGATACTATACTTCAGTGTGTGATTTAAATTAAATTAAAAAAAAGACTGAATCTTATACATGCATGGTTAAACGTAATTAACGTAGGCATCCCATTTTTAAATTAACATTACACAGTTAAGAATTAATATAATATATATTATAAAACGCAATCATATTGGTAAAATTGTAGTCATTGGTGTTGAGTGCATCTAAAAACAAAACCAGAGAAAACACATATATATGTTTTGACATTTCGATTTCCATCCTTCATCGTGTGTTTCTATTGACGGGACATAGAGCGAAGACGAAGGAGTAAGCCCTATATAGGCATATTGTGCCCTCCGGCAGTGTAGAAGTCTCAGATTTTGAGGCAGTGTTAAAGGGTATTTCACTTATGTGACGGCGGTGTATTCCAACAATATTCGACACTATAGCACAACCAAGATGTGCTGCGTTCCCATATATATGTTGTGAAGTAGTTTGCTATACTCATTAAACAAACTGCCCTTAGCCAGAGGGCGTTAACAGAATGTGACAAAACTCTGTTACATGGAAGGGGCGTGCACCTTTTAAACAAAATCAAGATGTGCCAGATGTTAGTCAATGTTCATGAAAGACTGGATTCGAACTGCGCTAATATTTGGTTCTCTGGTGAACAATCAATGTACAGCGTTTTCGTTTTCGATAACATTTTATAGCTCAGAAATGTTTTGCTGGTTGTAACCCATCTGGGAATCGAACGCACGACCCTCAGAGTTAGGCACCGAATCGCAAGCAGTAAATGTCTCCACGAAGAATACACTAAGCCTTCTACAAATATAGAAGGTTCGTCAATTGGAGAGAATATCTGCTACCTAGACTCTAGCTGACCGGTTGGTCGCCATTTACTGCAGGTGATTCAGTGCCCTATACTCTGAGGGTCGTCAGTACGATTCCCGGACATGCATGCATGCATGCAACTTTTTCTAAACTAGAATCTGTTAGAAAATAACGAAAAAATGTTAATATAGGCTTTCTAAAAGACACAAATCCATTCTTTGCTTTCATATTTCAATTCGGGAACTGTGTCTCTCTCCCACTAGACGGCTAGTGAATGTCCGCTATCTAGAATCTGGGATTGCAATATACGGGTTTCAACCTGCAAATTATCTCCTGAACTAGAATCTGTTCAAACTAAGAAAGTGTTATCCCAAAATAACAAAAATACTTTTAATAATAACTTTTTAAAAGACACAAATCCATTCAATAATCAACGTGTCAATAGATGGTGTTTTTTGTATATGCCATAACCTTTTATTGATAAGTCGATACCGAGTTGTAAAAGGTTGTATGGGCTATTTACCATTATGGTTATCTTGTGCATGCTGGCAACTGAAAGCCACAAGATTAAAGAACAGCGGGATTAGGTGCGTACATATATGATGGAGAAAGACAAAGGTAATTCATATATAATTGGTACATGTAACCCAAAGGTCCCGGGTTCAATCCCGATAGAGGCAAGCAAATATTTCTCTCTTCATTTATTCAAAATATAATTGGTACATTTTAACCATGCAAGACATGACAGGCTTTAAAGATGATCGATGGACACTGATTCTGTCTTACACCGGGTATTGCCCCAAAAAATGATTTTGGTAAAAAGTGAATCTTTGGTACTACTGGTTGCTATGATATCTAATGTCAACTTCAACAAAAGCGGTTTTGATTAAAAGGCCGTCTTCCATCTTCCTCTATGACGTAAAACATAGAGGAAACAGTCAAAAAGCCTAAAATGGTAATAGTTAATTGGCTCTGTTAGAAACTTAATGTTGCGCCCGTAAACTCTGCTTGAAACGCACTCAAACGAGCAGTGGCGGCGTCAGGGCGTGTATATTCCTGCCGATGATCGATTACCGGTATACATCGTGGTAATATGTATTGTTGCATTCACGTAAATGTCGAACATTTGTAAACAATTGTAAACACTGCCTTCTTTTGAGACGCATGTAGGTTATACATAACACCTCGAGATTAAGATCTATTTAGAAACTTGTCTCTGGTAAAGGATTTTCTCGCGAATAGAATGCATCTGGCTAAAGAAAACATTTCATATCAAAATCAATCATTTCTCAGCAGTGCCACACTCGCGTAAAAATGTCTTCCGCAGTAATTAAGTCATATCAAAAGTTCGTATCTGTTATTCAGACCCTACTTCTGAAGTTTTCCTAGGTCTGTAATACGTCGTATCTCCTGTATAGGTTATAAGATACGTATTCGCAACTATATTATAAAGTACATTGCCGCCACACATATGAAATAACCTCAATTACATCGCAAAAATAATCAATATATCTTATGATTTGCAAACTGCTACGCTTAAAACATTCAGCGAGGTTTTTATGCATATATGCTGTACGGACCAGCTATAAGAAGTAAAATATACAGTTTAAATTCTGCTGTGTTTATTTTAGACTGTCTTTTTTCCCCATGACAAATGAAGTCCATTTAAATCGGCAAGGTTTGTTTGCGTAACTCTTGTCATAAAAAGTTGGCTGTGTAAAGGCCATTATGTTCACGGTCGAATAATCGATGTGCTAATGGGGTTAATAATTAATTGTTCGTTTTGCTTTGGCTTTTGTGGCTCTCATTTAAGGTTTTTTCAAGAATGTGTTCAGTGTGGTTTAACGCCGTATGCTTGAGGCTGTTTCATCTATACGACGGGTTGCTAGCTCAATGGGTGGAGGATTCCACCGTCGACGCCGTTGGTAACGCACAAAGATAATACAGAATAAGAAAAACTAATTGCTATGACATCACAAACATGCAGATCGATATCACGAGTTATCTCCGAGATCCCCAGGGCAACATGAAGCTCCCTCCAACCACACAACAACGAAACGTAAGACAACCGCCATTGAGCGCATACGATGCCGTGGAACACTGTCAAAACTAATTCTTGGCGCAGTAGAGCTAAATTGAAACCAAAACTTCTAATCATTTATAAGAGGGTATAAAAAAAAGGTCATGAACATGTATGACATTACGCTCCAATATGCAGCGGCGTTTGCATATATTTACTACCGACTGTCCATTTCAGCCGCTGCAAATAAGAGAATGTTTAGCGCGAGACGGACACCACAGGGGGCTATTGGAGACTAGATATCAAGAGCCAATCAAGTTGCGTTTTCTAGCGCTTGTTTGGCTGGCATTTTGTCGATCTCTTATCTAATGCCGAGGTCAAGGTTTTAGCACGTCGTGGGAAATGTGGAGTTGTTGCTGTCATCCAATCAGCGTTGGTATGAACGACAGATACAGGTATATGATTGGATATAGTCTACAGGCGTTCGACAGCGGCGTCTGCCCGCTATATACGCTATGCATCAATCAGCGGGTAAATGAAGGTGTACATAAATTTTTTAAAAACCCGCTGTATGTTATGAGCGTAGTATGACATAACCAAGACATTATTTCTTGGCATCTATATGTAACCACGGATTTTTCTTTTCGTTTCGAAATTTAATATTGACAGCATTTTTTCTGACAACAAACCAACCTTTTATAACAATGTTCTCAATTTCCTGATATGAATAATATATTTCTAAACTTCACCATTATGGCATTCGGAAACCAATTATTAAAACTCGATGAATCATCCCAGAGACAAGTAGATCTTAATTTGGGTTGTTAACTTATGGGTGTGACCTACAGACATCTCAAGAGGCCGTTATATGGCCATAAACATGGTAGGCTATATAGAAAGTATGTAATAAATATGCACTTCCTCATCATATTCCTTTCTCAGCCGCGTTGAGATGTATTTATAAGCAGATTATAAATAATTAATCAAAGGACTGGATGCCTACTTCCTGTTTATGTTGATGTAATTTTCCAGGGACGATCTTGACATCGTTCTCCAGCAAATAAATTCAGTATTAAAACATATTTGATTCAAAACCAGAAGCAGTGCACTCGAGTCGAACAAAATGCTCTTCCTAGTAATTATTTTAAAATATTTACATAAAATATCTAGTCTGTTCATGCACCTACGAATTGCGACAAGACGTGTTGCATAGTAAGGACTCCCAAGGACGTAAGCCATGTCGTTTTTTTTAAATGAAATTGTATTTACCAATGAAATGTATGTAAAAACACTTCTATCTTTAGGCCTAAATCTGTCATTTTCATGATAGACGTAACACGTTGTGTCAATTAAACAAAATTACTGAGACATCGCCATTTATGTAATAGCCTATGTGTATAGATATAAAGATTTCTCTCTTCATTTGTTCAAATATATATAGGCCTATGCCAAAGGCTTTCGGATTTACTCAAGCAAAAACCAATTGTGAGTATGCCTGCATGTAATATGTAGATCAAAAAGATGCTAATGTCTCTGTGTCTGTACTTTATGTAGAGAGAACATCGTCTTCACTGTTAGAATTCCCGTCTCACTCTGCCGTGAGCCTCTGTAGCTCAGTCAGTGGAGTGTTAGGTCTGTAACCCCAAGGTCCCGGAGGAGGAAAGCAAATTTTTCTTTGTTCATTTATTCAAATATATATATATATTCCAGAACCAGGATTTCACGTTTACTAAAACAAAAACAAATTGTGACTCCCTGTTTTACAAAGGGTTAGAATTCGGGTCTCATTCAGCTGTGAGTCTGTAGCTCAGTCGGTAGAGTGTTGGGCCTGTAACCCAAAGGTCCCGGGTATGAACCCCGGTGGAGGCAAGCAAATTTTTCTCTCTTCATTTATTCAAATATGCCGACACCAGGCTTTCGGATTTACTCGAGCAAAAACTAATTGTGAGTAATATTTAGATCAAAAAGATGCTAATTTAGCGTCCCTGCTTTATGTAGAGAGAAAATTGCCGTCTTTACTGGGTTAGAATTAGAGTCTCATTCTGCAACCAGCCTCTGTAAATCAGTCGGTAGAGTGTTGGGCCTGTAACCATAGGTCCCGGGTTCGAATCACGGTTGAGGCAAGCACGTTTTTCTCTCTTCTTGTATTCAAATATATAAATGTTTCATACGCCGTGTGTTGTTTGTCGCCATATTGAGATCTAACACAATCACCCCACCTACAATGTCGATTGGTTTCTTAAATTGACCAGTCAAAGAGCTGCATCTCAATATAGCGACAAAGAAAACACGGGGAGCATTTTTGAGATCGGACTGAACTTTGGATCATGCTCATGGCAGAGCAATACATATATTTATAAGAATTGAAAAATATAATGATGAGTCATCCCATGTTCTAGACGAACTCCCAGAGACAAATTTCTAAATAGATTTTAATCTCAAGTTTGAGGGATAACCTTCACACATATGGAGAGACGGTAATGACTAAAGACCATGTACATGGCATTGAAAATATATGAAAATTATGAACAAGATGTTATACAAGTACTTATACTGCATATGTTTTTTAGTTTTAATGAAGAGAAAGAAAATCATGCATATGCATGTACAGTATTATATTGGAAAGTAATGCAGAAAACTTGATTGGATTTTTGTTATGATTTTAAACTGGACCATTGTAGCTGTTTTTCATGTTCTTTTACTTCAAAGTCTTGTGAGCTCATATGATTAGAAGTAAGATTTTATCTGACCAGTTTTACTTGAACTGGGAGTTGCCATAAAAATTGACACCTTTCAGCCCAACATCAAAGCGCCGACATTGGGTTAATCAATCGTGATATTAACACAATACAATCATTTAGTTTACTGGTTGGCATGGCAACCAAGATCGACCAAGCAAATGGTCCATCATCTTCCTGAGGCAAGGTGAAAAAGAAGATCGTTTCATTAAGTCTCTCTTCCTTTTATACCTTGCCTCCATAGACTGTACAACCTGAGTTTACTAGAGTCTACAACAGCTACTTTCGGATGACCTCTCTTTACCCTACCCAATCAGATCGGAGCTTTCTTAGAATGAGAAAGAGGGGGTCTAAACACAGGATGACAATTAAGCTATACATGTAAAATACATACACAACCTTAGTCCCATTAAAGAGGCTCAACAACATCACAGGCGCCTTAATTAACAGAGACACCACGCTTGTTTGTTGCCGACTTATAGGTGTAAATGACTTACTGATTGGCTGTTTGTTTCCACAATAGTTCAATTAAAGTTTTGCCACATTTTTACCTCAATTACAGCAATGGATACTATGGATAGTAATGTGGAAGTCTCGTCTTACACATTTTGACCCTTGCAATAGAAAGATGATGGTCAATAGAAGATTATCATCAACTTTTCAATAATGAAAGTCTTCTAATTGACTTGTGTTTAGTGCCAAGCTTTACAGTATTTGAATTTTCACTTCAGCTTAAATGATAGCAGTAAAGTTCAAAATAAACAGCCACACAAGCAGTACCATTAAATGTAATCTGTCGTTTTCTTTCTCCATTGAAAATGTAATGTTCCTCTAGTGCTAGGTAAAGAGAGTGTGACTTCGCTTGAAACAGAAATCCTTCTAAAGAAGGCCGGTAAATAGCAACACTTAAACAACTTGAAAATGTTAAATATTTTCTTTATTGGAAAATTAGTTTTTCTCCAATGCTACATGAAAATTGTTGTTTGGTTGGGGATTTGGCGTCATACTCGAGGGTATTTCACTTATAACACAATGAATTGTCCACTTCACACTGTTCTTTGCCTAATTACAATGGAAAACCTGGAGGAAACCACAGAAAAACCACCCCAGTGATTGCCGACACCTCATTGTATGACACTCATATACCCGATGGTTGACAATCTGACTCGATCACATGAATGGTACTTCAGAGTATGTAGAACTCCTAACCGCACACACTAACAACTTAGCCACACAGTGGAGGGCTACATGGAAGGAAAATAAACTTAATATTGATCAAGATAGGCCTAAGCTATGACATTTATTAATGTATATGTCCTAGGTATTGTGATTGATTAATTAATTGAAGCCTAATTAGGTGTTCTAGGATACTTCCATTAACACAACCTAACACAACCATAAAATATAAAAGTCTTTTTCTCTGTTTCCATAAATGGGATTGGCTTAATTATAATGATTATAATGAAGTAACAACGTTTTAAAAATCTAGAGCTTCCCTCTTACAAAAGTCAAGCAACAGGACCAGGATATAGAAGAAGAGAATTGTATGGCTGCCGCTAATCTTGGCTTATTGGATTTGTTTCTATCCGATTCCAGAGATCATCCTAATCTCATACTTGAAATCTGTCTCTGGAATAAGCAAGAAACATAGCATACAATGAAGTATGTTATTGTTATCGATACAAAGTCTTCCCGTCTTATATCTGACTTGTTAATGCCTAATCAATACGAGGATGTAGAATTAATCAAGTTAATTATACCTTAATTAGGCCATTATACCCAAGCTACTTATTTACATTCATTAATGCTCAAACAAAATTACCGTAATTCCATAAATGACCCGAATCAAGGAGAGTTCATCTCAGATATGGTTGACTATCAATATAATTGATCACCAAATATTGACAAATTGATTACCCATTAAGTAACATTCTATTAACTAATTAAGCCTATGTTATTTTTACCCTTTTTCGTGAAAGTCTGGGATTCGGATTCTTTTGATCTTCAGAAACACCACCATGGCTTTTTGTGGCATTTTTTACTTTACGTTTTATTGCACTTTTTGATCTCATTTTTGCCGTTTTGTCTTGATTGTTACCATTGTCTGTTATAGTCAGTTCATCAAGTTTATCTTTTCTGTCTAGATCGTTTGTCTGTATTGGATGGTCAATAGCTTGTACTTGTAAACTGTCAGTCATCTTGAAAAAACTGCAACACCAATTCTTCACCTGGAGGCAGATTGTGTCAATTATCTCCCCTTTCTTTCCTTTTACGTCGAATTGATGGGCTACATCAGGCAGCCAACAGACAGTATTATCTTGCTTCATTTTTGTTAAAGTTTCCTTTAATTTGTTTGTGGGGCACATTGGATCCCGGTTCCCAGAAATAAAGATACAAGGAAGAGATAAATCAAACAGAGGTTCATCTCTGACATCCCCTTTGTTTGAGCCAATCAAAGGATAAGCTAAACAAATAACGCCAAGAATATACTGACTATCCTGGCCTCCATTAGCAACCCCAACAGCTGCTCTGGACCCCATAGATCTTCCTGGAAAATACACATGAAAATGGATAAACAATATTTTTAGGTACTTAATTAAAACAAGAGCTCAACTGAGTCGCAATATACGCCCGGACAAATCTTGACACATGGAATATTAAAATCAAGTTTTAAAAGAATTAACCAAGTGACAGCATGTCTAGACAAGAATACACCAAACAAAATCCTACACGACATCTTGATGCGTGGAATATCTGAACTCTGTCTTGTCAAATGGAACACTCATAATAAGTTTGATTTGCATGATAAAACTTGACTACATTAATACAACAGTGGTGTTTTGAAAAGCAATTAAGTACAGGTAGCTACTTGGAGAGGATTTACAGTCTGTCCGCTGTTCATATATTTTAAGCGTATCAACAGTTTCCATGTATTGTATGGTGAGCACTTATTCACTTACGCCACATGTGGTTGATTGGTATTAGTCTATTAAGAGACTGATCACAGCTTGAATGCAATTTGTGCCCTTTTGAGTTTTCAAGCTGGCGATGCATTGACCTGAGACACTAGTGATAGCTTATTGGTTCCTTGATGTATATTTCTTTGTTTGATTACGGTATAATGCAATTGTTGAGGTTAGTCCAATGATATGACCTCAAAGCCCCCTCAATGACACTGCCAACAAACAATGGCATGGCAGGATAGTCACAGGACATAATACCAAGACATCACGAACAGATTGAGTTTGTGTTGCCCTATAACTCTAAAAGCGACTCAACTCAACCAGTCAGTTGTGTCTAGTTGTGGACAGTTGACATACATCATGAAGTTCAAGTCACACCGCCGCGACAGCACTCAACCATTCGTCGTAAGCTTTCTCGTGAGACAGAGATGGAGCGAGACCAACACCGCTGCTAGACAATGCTTAGAATGTTATTACCAAAGAACGTCACCCGCCATTTTAAACTATAGATCATGTGACGTGAACTGTTGGTTTCAATGGTTGAGCTTGTCATTACAGTTGCAGCTCGTCGTGAACCAAGTCAGACCTAAAAGACGTCATGCGACGAGTCCCGACGCCAACCACTTACGATTGAACATGCTCAACTTGATCCGACGACTTGCGACGGGCCACAACTGATGTCGTAGGGGGTGTCACACCGAGCAGACGGTTACCGACGGTTAGTTGAGTTGAGTCGAGTTGGATGCCGTCGGTTTGGTGTGACATGGCCTTAAGAGAACAAGGCCAACAGGAAGCTCCCTCCCAGCCACCAGCAATTCTTGTTTAATGCCATGCTTAGATTATTTCACTTATATAAGAGCAGTGTGTCCTAACAGTAGAGGCTAATCTTGTTTATAAAGTGTGGAACTGTATGTTTGGTTTGTTTGTTTGTTTGATTGGGATTTAACGCCTTCTCAAGGGTATTTCACTAATGTGAGGAAGGATTGTCCACTTCACAATGTTCCTTGCCCAATTACAGTGGAAAACCAAGAAGAAACCTTGTAAAAAAACACCCCTTCGATTGCCAGAGACACATCGTGTGAAGCTAACCTTGCTGATAAAGTGTGTAATGTTTACTGTATGTTTGGTTTGTTTATTTGTTTGTTTGATTGGTGTCTTACATGGTAATCAAGGATATTTCACTTATATGAGGACGGATTGTCCACTTTACACTGTTCCTTGCCTCACGGTTGAAAACGGGCAGGAAACCTTGTAAAACCAGCCCGCGATTGACGGAGCCACATTGTATGACTCACTCATATACCATGAACAGTAAATTGGAGTGGGATTAGTAAATGCACACGCGAACCACTAAGCCACGGCCGCGGGAAGTATGTTTGGAGCTTCTCCTGAACTAAAGATCAGATAATATATCCAGGTCTGACCCAGACATGTGACCCAGCATTTTGCCTGAGGGCTCAATAGGGATAGAGTCAAAAAACACCTTGACATACTGAGTGATACCTCTAATAAATTTATGAATCAATATCATCATTTAATCTGTATTCACCACATCACAGAACTGCCAGCACTGCAAATAGTAGTTCTAATAAATATTATATTGAATACATAACTATTGTTTGTTATCATTCCTATTGATGTTATAACTAGAGCAGAAGTGAGCACAGCTCACATACCCCATCAGATATACTAATTACCATAATACATTAAAATTCAATATAATGTGAATATTTTAGCATACAGGTAAACCTCCTGTCAACCATATACTGTAGTATAATAAATAGAACTTAATCATTTGTTTTATTATTGTCCTGTTCACTACACTATAATTAATAATGAAGTTTTTAAATAAGTTTTATTTCTTTCTGTTTTTTTCAAAATAATCTGCTGTTAATAGATTTTATTGTGATACCTTTGTCAAATGAAAATATATTTCATAAACAATCTGTGCTGGTCCTTGACCTAAGATCTCTTATTCTTTGAGCCCCAAGACAATATTTACTCTGGGATTGGTGTATACATTTATTCATTTATTAAAGCATGTTTGTTTTTATCTATAATGAATTGTTTTAAGTTGTTGTCATATATACCTGCAAGTGGGCTGCTATCCTGTTTGTTGTGAAGTCTATAAAGAAACTATACTGATGTTTTCTAAATTCTACCTAAGTACCTGATTAGGAGATATAAATTTTAGGACAAAAATATTGAATGGTTCTCTAGATAGGCTCCAGCAAGCAAATATATTGCACATAATAACCTTTGATCTTTTATAATACTATTGCAATATACAAATTAGGTACGCGCTGTAGAAGCGCAAAAAAATAGAAAAAAGGCATAACCGAAGAACCTGGTTGAAGTTAATATAAGTTAAGTAAAACAATACTGAATAGGCTCTGGAAACCAAATGTATATTGCCCATATGAACATTTGACATTTAAGATTGAAATATGCAAATTATGTATTCGCTGTAGAAATGGTGAAATTGTAAAAGGCACAACCTAAGTACCTGATTGAAGGAAATACAACGTTTAGTAAAAAAAAATAAATAAATGGTTCTCTAGATAGGCTCCAGAAATCAAACATATTGTACATATTAACATTTGCCCTTTAAGATTGCAATATGCAAACTAGGAAGGCACAACTTACGTACCTGATTGAAACAAATATAAAGTTTGGTTAAAAAAATATTCAATGGTTATCAAGATATGCTCAGAAAACCAAAGTGTGATGGATGGACGGACGAACGAAAGGCAGACAGAAAGACGGTTGGACATTTGGAGCGCTACATATAATATAGTATAGTTCAATAATAACTTTTATACTGATTATATAATGCATGGTTAATTTGACAGGAGCGGAAATTTCTCTTCATTTTATTTAGACACATGTTTGTGACAAATTAAAATGTGAATAGTTCATAAAGAAAATCTGCTGGTGTTTAAACTTACCTCCAAGAAATATCCCTTTCAGTTTGAACTCTTCCATGGATAAAAACTGTTCCTGAAAAAAGCAAACAAATTTGGGTTTGTTAGCACATTGTAACCTAATTCTCAAAGCAAATGAGAATAAAATTATCACTTAAAACCTATCAAATCATACTTATTTATTAATAATTGCTTCTTGTTCCATGTGATTGCATAACAATTTAATTTCAAAGAGGTTTATTTATTGGCATTTATCTTGGACAAACTCAAACCACTTAGGCAGCGGATGATTCATATATGTATTAACACTGCATACCAATGTGGCATGCTGGGTAAAGCGTCTCTAGTGATTTTCTACATAATTTTAGATTGATTGATTGATTGGTGTTTTACGCCATGCTTAAGGTTATTTCACTTATATGAAGGCAGTGTTTGCCACTACTAGCACAACTAATTTTAGAGGCAGGGTGCATCACTTACATTTTAGCTGTTGCAAAGTCAAACATTCCGGAGGTGGGAGGCAACCGCTTCCTGGCTCTAGGTGACAGACCCGACTACCCAGAATGTAGCTTTTGTGGAAAGATGACTTTTTTATGAGTATTTTCTGATCATTATGAGTATTTTCTTCTTAAAAAAACTATTTTCGAGTATTAACAATTTGGGGTATTTTTCTAATTTTCTAAATTTCTTTTAGAGTATTTTCTTTTGAGTTTTCTGTTATGTTTTAATAAATCTATTCAGAATGTGTAGAATTTTCGTATCTACTTATTGCGCAGTATTTAACACATTTGGTGTAATAGTGTATCGAGTATAACTTATGTGTACAAAAGGCAGGTAATTCCATTTCATAAAGTTAACATCCATAACAGGTGTGAAATAGGATGCTGAACACATACCACAATTTGTTGATAGACTCGAATTCTGTATTTGAGATTCAAACCACGACAAGTGAATCTAAGGCAAAGGATTCCATGGTCTGCTAAATACTTGGCAAGGGGAGGTAACTCTCCAGACTCTAATGACCCTCCTGCTCCATGTGTTAAAACTACTCCATACTCTGGTTTATGTGTCTTAGGTATGGACAGTACACCATCAATGTCCTTCCCTTCCACAGTAAATTTTACAGTTCTGAAATAGGGAGAGATAATAACAACAAAAAATGATTTTAAAAATTGATATTAATTTATTAATTTAATGACTACGATACAAGCAACGTTCTTATTTTACAACATATATGTACAAGTGTCAATGTACGTTTATGCAGAGAAAATGCGGTTATGATTTTGTTCCAGCCCTTACATGTACCTTCATTGTTTCATTTGCTGGAATAGAGTTACTTAGCTCATTATGTAGGGCAAATGTAGGAACTAGCCATGCATAAAACCACTAAAAGGAACCAGACAATGCAATACATGTCTAGCATACTAGTGGGAGATGATAATAAGGCCATCCACAAAAATATATTTGTTTCTCGTAACAAGATTATAAAAAAGTGGGAAGGTAGGTAGGCAGGCATTATTTTATTTATTTTTATTATTTTTTAAACTTATAACATAAAAAAGTTTTTGTTTGAAACTGTGTTATACAGCATTACATCTATAAAAAAAGAGATTTATATTTGTTAATTTAGGCCATGCTGTTGGCTACTTCACTTATTTAATGGCAGTGTATTCATTGAAAAAAAAAACAACAACATTAACTCATCCTTTTTCTGTGAGGTTTTCCTTTTTCTAATTCATGAAAAATAGTTGCTCATGCATAAAACCACTAAGTAGTTCCCCCCAAAACAATGACTATTGCCTTTTTTTTTTGCTTTGAATTTTTGGGGTTCGTAAGGTTACGGGAAACAAATAAATTATTATGGATGGCCTAAAAAAAGGTACATGTAGCAGTGCAAGTCCCCACAACAGATCCACTTTGTTTTTCGACTTCCCCTTAACAAAAAAAATCACAACTACCGATCATTGGTCAGCTATATTGAGGTAGGAAAAAGGGTATAACCCAAGAAAACCCATGACCTTTACTCTGATTGCTGGTATAGCAGCCATCTTGTGACCCCTGACCCAGAGGTGAAGGGTTATGTACTGTTATATTAATTTTTTTCTGTAACCTTATTACCAAAAAGCTTTTTCTGTAATAAGTTAAAAACAAACAAGAGATCCATGAATGGATCTTGACGCCCACCATTGAGAGATTGACTCCTTATAAAAGCCTGGCAGCCATTTT
>JAVFBX010179505.1:0-14734 GCA_034783855.1 Mopalia kennerleyi
CATATAAGTGAAATACCCTTGAGTACGACGTTAAACCCCAATCAAACAAACAAACAAATCCTGCAACTGGCCCCAGTTCTGACTAGCACAGGAGAGGAAATATTTCATAGAAATAATAAAGCCAGTAAAATAGAATATCCAGTACATAAGTGTAGGTAGGTTTGTACAGTTGTTGAGATGTAAGAGATAGATCACTTTAATAAGGCAGGACAAAAGTTAGCACAGCTGAGTTGTACTCGACCAGGTACGGCTACATAAAGCAGTACACATGCTCACTTACCGTTTTTGTGCCCTGGTTTTTCACGATACATTTTAGTTTAGCTGTCTGGCCTTTGTTGAACGTCACATCTGTTTCGTCAGCTGTGATTTCAGGTTGTAATGACTGTTTTAGGTCATCCTCACCTGGGGACAGAAAAGGTGTGTTTAGTTACACTTTAAGTTAGAAAAAGGTCAGTTACCTGACAAGGTAAGAACGGCTGATAAAAATACGAAAATGCCCTTACATGGTGAAATCTACTCCAGAGCAAACTACACATACACACACTGATTATGGCTATACAACCACTCTTGACTATGTTTCTATGCTTGAAGTGTAAAGTAACAAGGCCATGCCTCACTCACCTATGTTTCAAATAGCCATATGCAAGTAAGCAGCATTTGAAACAGAGCTCAAAAGATATTTGTGCACAAATGATGACAAATGGATGTTCATAAAAATTTGTTGGAATCGAAAATTTGACAAATGAATAAAACATGCAATTATTTAGATTAGTATTACAAACTAATTTCTGACAGTTATGAGATGATTTATTGGTGTGTCCAGTGTTCTTAATTGCTTGTTTATTTGTTTGGAGCTTAACTTTGCTTCAAATTTTTACACTTGTATTATGGCATTGCCAGACCAATGGATGAAGTAAACCACCATTAACCGCACTGACAACAGAAAACAACAATACAGCATGACTAAAGGGCAATCACAGGACGCAATACAAAGACATCACAAACAGGTCAGCTTGATGTTGCCCCTTGTCTCAGAGCACCTGGGCAACAGGAAGCTCCCTACCAAATGCCCGTTGATTGTTATTATCTTTGGAAATATAGGTAGGGATATTGTCTTGAGTAGAACCTAGAACATTTCTACTATGATTATAAAACCAGTCCTCAATATTACAATACATATATGCAAAAATTGACCTATACCGACTGTTAATGTAATACACATCAAAGATCTGATTACATCAGGAACATTAATATGCTATTGCTAACAGCTAAATCTAAACATTTCATGGTTGTGTCTGTGTGGCTCCATACTGTTGGAGTACACCACTGTCATACATGTGAAATACAATTTAGTATAAATCAAAGAATGAATAAATCAATTACTTCTTTATATAATAATAAAGGAACGAATGCACCAACCAAATACCCAATAGGCCATGCTTGCTGCACTGTTATGGCATAAGTTATGGATCTTTGTCCATTTCAGATTTCATGACGGGGAAATTTATTTCTTTTCATAACCATAAAATTGCATTTTATGGCAATATTTTGATATATTTGATTGCCATGCTGAATTTCCTTTGCTTGTTTCAAATCATTACTTTGCACAATTTGCCTTTACGTCTATTCTGTTCTTAACATAAATGATTGAAAAGCGTAAAAAAATCTCTTAAAAAGTAACGAGCAAATATAACTCATATTCTTGATTCTATATGAGGACAAAATTTATATTTAATGAGTAATTATTTGTCAATTGGTTAAAAAAGTGCAATAATTTGTCAATTGTTGTAATAAAAAATGCCATCATTTGTCAATTGTACTTAAAAAATATGCAATTATTTCCCAATTGTACCTAAAAAAATTGCAAATCTTTCAGGACCTTTGCTTGGCCCTCTATTGGAATGCAGATAATCTTTTGAAAAAGACATGATAAAAAGTGCCATAATTGAATGTATTTTCTGTTTCAGATAACTTAATCTAACTAAGAGCAGAATTTGGCAACAACTCTTGCAATGCTATTTGTTATCTTAAGCGAGAAAACTGTATTCATAAACGCATTAATCCGAATGAGTTCATGCGTGTTTGAATAGCACGAATTAGGCTTTCTCCATATACACAGCCTTGATTGGAGTGCTGGATGAATTGGATAATTCCTGATATTATTTGCTAACTTGAGTAATTTCCTGTCGTAATTTTTGTAATTGATGTAGTATAAATTGCAGCTCTCCAGGCTGCTAAACGTAATTACTCCCTGGCGCTATTGACTAACAGAGATTTGTATGTGAGAACATACTCATTAATATGCATGAAGCTGTCTATATTCTGAACCTTTACCCCTGATTATATCTATCCTTGGTATACAAACTAACAACCTGATACCACACTGATGTTCCGAGTTTGGTTATCTCTTTAGGGGCAAATAGGGCCTGCCAGATGGGAGAGAGTTTGATGAAAAATCAAACAAATTGGTTCTCTAATAATTGTACATGTAGGAACGAACAGCATGTTTGTTCAAACTTTGTCTGTTAACTAAATAAAATCTTGTTAAGTAAACATAGGATGATTTAGTGCTAAAAACTCATTATTTTTTTTTCATAACTGCAAGTTTATCATTATGGCCAAATACATGTATACAGTGAAGAATTGACTTTCTTTTAATTTGTTTAAACGCTATATCTTTGACATATGTTATATACGGTGTATGTTTTATTCTGCAAATAGAGTGGCATAGTACACAAATAGTTTTAATAGAATAATGCACATAGGGAAATTGATTAAAACGACAACAGAGTTTTAACTGTCATCATTAGCACTGAATTAAATGTGCTTTAAATGACCAGGGCAGTTTGGATAGGTTTCTAATTCTTAAAACAAATAACTTACAGAATTAAAAACAAAATTGTTTAATCGACATAATGGGTTGTTCACTCAAGTTTTTGTTGTTTTAAATTCCAAGGCATGCTTTAAGAAGAAGGCATGTTTTTGGAATAATTAAATTAAGTAATTAATTAAATTTTACAATATTTTTTGATAATGTTGACAAATTGATTCTAGACAAGTGGGATCTTAATATAATTAAATCTTACAGAGGGGCATGCAGCTTGCTATAACATTGTAAAAACTTTGAAGAGAACAGATCAAAATCAAACTTGTACAAATTAAAAAAAGCTTTTTTTTTTACCATGGGTAAACAATTCCATTGGCAATGTTTATTTTAATACAGGGAATGTTTGGATGAAATTAAAATAAATCATTGCAAAAAAAAAAAGTTAAAATCAACAAATCTAAACTCATTTGAAGTTGCTTTCGTGAAATGTGTAGACCACATTGTGTATACAAATAAAACACTTCTGAGTTTGTCATGTTAAACTTTTAAGCAACATGGGACCAATTTTTTTTTCTTTCAAAGAAAAGTGCTCAGTGCTACATGACGGTTTGAAAACATTTTGTGGTACAAATTCATTTAATAAAGTGTATTGTTGGTAAAAATAATTAAGACTTTTTAAATGTAGGCAACGATGTAGAAATTCAAAGCACAGCATTTGAATTGATATTGACTAAAAACTTCATCCCTGTTAGAATGTGGGATGGAGTTTTGTTTGCTGAGGTTTTTACCTCCCTAAGTTAGAGAGCTCATGTGGTGCCTTTTGATTTTAAATCAAATGTAAACAACGAGGATGCTTCCTGATTTTATGCCGTTTGATGAATTGATTTCATCCGCATATAATCCATGGACAGAACTGAGTAAAGTTTACATGAGAATTAGTTATTGATCTTGGCCCAGTTGGCTTTAAGCGATGAAAACAAAGCAAGCTGAGAAATGTGTAATAAATTCATCATTAAGATCAATACTCAGTTAGGTTGTAGATTGGTCATTAATCCTCCCAGTGTGATAACCCCAGGAGATAACCTCTCTAGTAGAGTTTATACTTTGATAGAAACCTTCTTTACATTCACTGTCAATTTGTTAAAAATTAATCAAAAATAGAGCTGGATAAGATAAGGATGCAGGGAGATTATAGAATGTTTACACTTCAACCTGTGATCTGTTTTATTTTGCTCAAATTCTTTAAATAAGACTTGGTTTCTGTGCATTCTTTCGGCATCATGTCCTGTGCAAAGCTCCATATTGATTTTGTTATTAAAGTTCGGCTGAATAGTTTTAAATCTGCTATTATATAGATCCTTTTCATTTTTATTTGTTTATTTTCTATGGAAGATTTCTGTTTTGAAATTTGTTCAATACTTGATCATTATCAGCATTGTTAAAACAGGTAGACCTTCTAATGTGAGATAAATGTTTATTATTCTATTTGCCTGAAGACAGAGTATATTTCATTTTGCCTGTGCAATGATATTAATTTTGATTAATATTTAATTGAAGTTGATAATGCCACAATCTTAAAGCTGTATGTTGCTGGTGTCTGTATCATGGCATTCTTATTTAATGATGTTAAGGTAACACGTTATGAGTTTTATGAGTCTCACTGGGTAACTTTGGTTTGGTAGTCAGTCAGCTATCATTAGAGCACCAGGCAGGGTGAAATAGCAACCCAAATCTAAAACTCTTCAATGTTTATGCTTCACTTAATTGTAGCCCACTCTCCATTTCCTCACAAGCCTGTGATTCGGAGTAGAAACATGGATATAAAAAAGTAAGACCTGACTTTAATGAATTTGGTGTTTCCTTGGCTATCTTACTCTTACAGAAGTGTTGGAAGTGATTTATAGTTAACTAATGTCCTTCTCCACTAAATTGACTAAAAAGGCGGCTTCTCACTGAGAATTTGTTACAGCATCAAAGCTGTAAATCTTACAGAAATGGAAATCGAAAAGGCCACATTATAGATTTTTTATTGAGCAATGATTGAAAAATTGTGTACCATTGTGTATGATGCAAACAGCATGACTCATAAGCTGTTTGTCCCTCCAATGATAGGTGAGTCACCCAGGGGACCGAACTTAGGCGCCATGTCAACGTGCAGGCTGTTCACCTGCACACTTAAGTTTTATAGTTACAGTAGACTGAAACAGATGCTATTCGATGTTTCAATTTATTTACTGACTAAAGTCAATAACTGTCACAGCTCCTGAACCAAGCAACTATATAACTCGTTACTGATGGGGATTGAAACAATCCAGATCAGTGACAAGTCCCATCCCATTCTGGAACATTTTTGTGTTACCAACAAAATGCTGGCTTGATGAACATGTTTTCCATCCAACTGCACATTGATAAACATTAAATTGACAAATCAAGTTTGATTTCTGAAACCCTTAGAAACTTTGAGTGCACACAGATGGCTCTTCAAGAATACCACATGCCCTACTCTCTGGCAAACTAACTGGTCTTTTATTGTAAGTGTTCCCTTATTCATAAAGAGCATGAAAATGAGGTTTGAAAAATGAATGGCTGCACTGAAGTTCTGTTTGCTATGTATTGCATGCACCTAGGTAACACTGACCTTATTGAAAAGAAAAGATGCATAAATGGTCATTTTTTTCACAAAACATGTCCTAAATATGCTTTTGAAAGAGTTTGAAACATAATTGAATACCGGACCCAAGACGTGCTCAGTTGCTAATTTAGGAACTTCTTCTCAGTTAGCATTTATGAGTCAAACAATGGTTTGAGAATTCACATAATTTAAAATTTGTTCACAATTGTGTGTCAGTGAATCATAAAAAGGATTCAACCTGGGTGGGTGATGCATTTGAACTGATGACACTATAGTTTAATATCCTAGCTTGGAGTGTAGTGGATAGATTTATTTCTTTTCAGACAGAGAACAAATGTTGAGTCGACAGCCATCTGCACTCAGGTCATGACCCCACACACGCGTTACCCCAGGGCTTTTGTAACTGGATTGACAACAGCTCAATAGCACTGAGCAGTTATTCAAGTTTATGAAAAAGGTCTTGTGTGACAATCGTGGTATGTAAACATAGACAGTATAGAGTGGATATTCAGAGTATATTGGAGTAGGCCTACATCACAACGGCACACCTGTATATGCAGACAGAACTAAGCTGGAGCTGCTATCATTCTGTATATCATTCTGTATATCTGTTTACACTGGTCTTTATTTCTAATGATGACATAAATAAATGTGTTGAAAAATTGAACTTTCGAAATGTATGTTTCCTAGTCACTTTTCTCCTGTCACATAATGCCAAAAGGCAAACCCACCAGTGGATCTATCAGTTTCTACTCATTACTAGTTGCAAAGTTTGGCACATTGTAGCCGAGTATAATCGTTACCATGTCATGATATCTGGGTTGAGGACTAGACTAATGGGAGGGTCTCTCAGTCCCAGTCCTGTTTAGAAGGAAACAATAAGCCATTTAACACATCTGATACTTTGCACTTAACTTTATTAAAGGCTGGAGTGAGCTTTCTGTTGCCCTGATGTTGTCAGATTTAATGGGTAGCACAAAGCTGATTGCTTATGGCATCTTTGTTTTGTGCCATGCGACTGCTGTGTCTTTTCTGGTCTCTGACTAACAGCAGTATAAATGAAGTACTTTCATGCTGTCCACTATGCAGGAACACAGAGGACTTGTATCTAACAATCCACATTGGTCGTTTTGCTGTTCACATTTTGGAAGTACACAACTGTCATATAAATGAAATACCATTGAACATGACGTAAAATACCACTCAAGCAATCTTTGATTGTTCCTGTTGATGGTTATTATCATTTTACTCCAACTGGGCTGTCATGTGGTCATTTAAATATGACAGTGAAATAACCTTAAGTACAGCGCAAAACCTCAATCAAACAAGTGCAAGCACTTTGTCAGGGATAATTAATTTTGTTTATGCATGTGCAATGGAAGGAGTTCATTTAAGAATTTACGCAATGATCTTTTTTCACAACTTAAACAATATTTGTGTTTTTCAAACTTAACTGCAGCCGGTTGCGTAAAGCGCTATTTAATTTAATACGCTATTAGATGCTGTGTCAGTATGATGAAGTCCTATGTTAAATCTGAAAGTAATATTTTACCCTGGTGATTATGCCTAATCAACATTCGAGCAACTGGATCCTGAACAATATTAAAACTAAGCCACAAATATGTTTAAATGGTCTTAAAGTCTATAAACTAAGCCAGCCGTAAGACTTTATGGTTGATCCCCCTCCCTCTAAAAAGCAAGAATTTTTTTTAAATATTTGTTAGTATTACATATTAAAAATACTATTTTTAGACTGGAACCCTGGATGACCCATGCTAATTAATTTTCTTTAAAATAGGCACTTAGTTTAAAGCCTGGATAGAGGCGGGCTGTTAAAGTGCTTAATACGCAGAGTTAAAAATGTAAAACTGCAGTTTCTGACAAAAAAATCCCCTTAACACTGAGGTCTGTATGTCATGGCAAAGTTTATAGATGAAAAAATAATGACAAAATCTAAAGTTAAGGGAAGATTAGTATGGGGCCATGTTACGACTTTTTGGGTGGGCTCAGAATTTCGTCTAGTTTATTCCATCCAGCTTAATGTAATTGTCACCCCACGGATGTTGGAGGAGACGGCTGTAATGCTCTGTGCTTATTCTCAAGGGACGTCTAATAGGCTGTGACAGGCAGGAGAGAAACTGTTTAGACTTCAATGAGCAGTTTAATGGGCTCTGTGGTTGTTGTAACTAGTTTTGCTGGTAAATTAAAAATCTATGTATATTTGGCATTTTGAGCTCATGCAAGATGAACTATGTAACTAATGTTTCTAAATAAATTTAAACTCATGAGAGATGATTTTTGGTTAGTTCGTCATGTAAGATATGACGTCAATCTTTGTGTCAAATTTAGGGTTAGGTTTAGCGTTAGTTTCATGGTTACATGTAGGTTTAGTATTAACCTTAACCAAAAACTAAAATTTCATGTTACAAGCCAAATTTTCCAAATAAATCAAAAGCAATTTCCAAATTTCACTCCCAATCATCTAACCAACATACATCTTGGGAGAAGGTAACAACAATAGCACAAACACCTACTTAAGTAAAGGCCACCTCCATTAGAGTATTGTTAGTACCAATGAAAAGAAACATATTATTCATTGAGTAAGACATGATTGTTTGTGATTATTTTAAATACAGTTGGGACAATGCTGAATTCAAAGACTGTTATAAACTTATAAATGTGAGTTACTTATTAAACCAAAATAAACATGTTTAAAGCCAAGAAGATTGATATTTAAAACTAGTGGTAAAAAATTTTATTTGACTAAGAAATGGTGACTTTTAAGCATTTGCCACTTTTTCTTCACTTTAGGAAACAACATTATGACCGATTTTAACTGTCCAAGTTAAATTTGTCCATGCATTGAAAAATTAAAGCAGGCCGGTGCTAAAGCCTTTTTTTGTGGAATGTGTTGGCATATTCTATACAATTATTTCTTATTCTGTTTAATTGAATTGATAATTGCTTTTTTTGATGAATAGGAAATTGTGTTTGACACTTTGTTAGTATACAATTGGCATTTACATTGTGACATGTGTGGGGGAGGGTTTAAAAGGAACATATCCTGTAATAGTACTTTTATGTGTGCCATTAGTCATTGACATTATGCATATCAAAAAAATGTGAAAATAACCCCATGAAAATGTTAAAGTTTATATAGTTCATTCAGGGTTTAAGTAATGCAGGGTTTAAATAGTTATGTAATTGGTTACCATTACTTTGACATACTCTGCCTCTGGCTTTACAATAATTGTTGTGACTGTTCGTTAAACTAAACTGCTTTTCTTATTAATGTTATCACTGGTTCAAAGATATCTTATTTTCGGCACGATATTGATATAAACAAGATATATCAGGGTCAAATTCTTCCAAAGACTAAGAAAGAGTAGTTTGGAGCTTAGCTTAAAAGATTTTAAAGGGTGCCAGGATAGGGTGACTTGGTCACTTATCACTAGTAAACCAGCAAGGCAGCAATTATAGAGGAAATAAGAACCAGCTCCTTACATAAACAGCCCCTAATTTCCTCAGAATTATGATAAATATAGTCAGTCTTGGGTTAAGACGAATCAGTAGTTCCAAACAAGTCCTTTTATGGGCTTGCAATATATTGAGACAAAAGTGCTTTGTGGGTATTGCAGACATTTCAACTACCGTACATCTCTTTTAATATGACTCTGCCTTGCGTGAGTGTAGAGGAGACCTGAATAGAAAACTTTATAGCCAGCCTTAGATCTTGGAAGACCCCTGTGAGCTTTCCTCCTATACATTGAAGGTGTGAGTGCTAAGTCCCTTTAAGGAAATACAGTCTATGGTCTAGTAAGCTGATGGTCTAGAAACTGAATAACTGACACTGTTCCAGACTGAAACCTGGGACATAATACTGAAACCACTAGTTCACGAAACAACAGCTACATGTATATGTGGTTATAATAGTTTTTTTTTATATGAAAAAAATAAGTTCAAATTGTCTGTTATTCTGGCTGGTAGACGGAGATAATTAGTGTAGTATTCTATAATGAAGATGGACTTGCTGTTTCTGTTGGCTCTACAGACCATCGCCTGTACAATGTGTAATGAACTGTATTGATTAAATCTGGAAAACTGATAGAATAGCAGCTCTTCATCCTGCCTGTGTTATTTTAGGCTCCGTTGACTCCCTACGCCTCACGAGACCAACATGTTACGTGCCAATTCCGGCCACCGACAGTCCTGGATGGGGCAACAGTGCAAACACTCTTAGGAGATGAACCTTTGATATTTTTACCCCAGAAACCGATGGCATAACATTAGAACAGTCAGAGTTGAAACCATTAGCAGGTGCTGTTTTGACATAGTAATTAAAAAGTATGGTTTTATCATCTATTTTATTATTTATAAATTAGTGTTATTCAGATCTCAAGGTTATCAATTTTAATTCTGCAACACAGCAAAGGTATCAAGTATACATAAAATAATAATTTAAAATCCATTGAAGTATGGTTTTATAAGCATTTCTATTATGATACACATGTGTATAAAAAGCAGGATCTCTATGACTGGTGTTTTTTATAAATTGAATCCAGTAAATTTTGTAGTTTTTGTAGTAATTTTCTGTGTGTAATTGTTACCATTAGAAACAGCTATTGTCAAGAAAGTGTCTATTTAGACGAAGGCTGTTATCTTTATTGTTGATTAAACACAAACAATGGACAATTATTGATATCATATTATCATGACATATACCATTAGGATGAAATATTTAATGACACCTGTTATCAGCAATTATTGCATTTAATATAAAGTATCCCTGAAAAAAAAAAGCTACATGTATGAATCATTGTTTGTGGAGTTTCCTATCCCCTGTCACCATGTATGTACATAGCCTGTGCCTTTCGGTTAATTATTCCCTATTAAGCATTCCTATGGCATGTACTTGTGAATTATAGCATATATGCTGGGACAAATTTGATAAATGATGCCGAACACATTTATTGAGTTAGCATTCAGATGTAGGGACAATTGGTTTGAGAATATTTATTACAACTAATAAATACCCAAAACAGACAATGGAAAATGACAAATGTTCCAATATACTATTTCAAATAACAAATAGGGACATTCGGATGAAGTTAGGGAAAAACAATCGTTTCAATGAACTAAGAATGGAACATACATGTAGAACATTGATTAATTGACAAGCTTTGGGAAGTTTTGAGTGTAATGTAGTAAAAAAAACAAAAATCTTTTGTGTTCCAATGGAATATTTAATATGAGCTTATTTTTGTCTTTGGTACATATTCTGAAATACTAAGTATGTTATATCAGATAAAAGTGTATTGTAATTTCACATAGGGGTAGTTCTCGATGTTTCTGGCCCTCTGGCTTAGAGCAGGATGTTTGGAGTGTAGCAGTGCAGGCTTTGCTTAGCACTGGAGAAAGATTAACTTTCCAACACTAGCAAAAAACTTAACATTTTATGGTTGTGCCAGTGTCAATTATTGTTAAAATCTTTGTGCCAGTGTCAATCATTGTTGGAATACACCGCCCTCATATAAGTGAAATATCCTTAAGTACAGTGTAAAACACCAATCATTAATTCAATTCTTGATGTTTCCCATGATAAACTCTCTAGTTGAAATGTTTCTTAATAATAAAGTTCATTCTGATGTCTCAGAAATAATGAATTAATTTGTGACTTCACTATTCAAAACTCAAAGTCCTCAACTCCATTGAAACTTACAAGCCTACAAGATTGAGTTTTGTACATTCATGTAGTAAGGTTTGTTTTTAATTATTTTAGATTTTGACAAGGTTAGACAGCAGAAGATTTAGGGGGACTGACTGTCTTACCACTGTCAACTCCACCTGTTCTCAACTTGTCTACACCGATTTGTAACACATTTTACTGTTTATTTCGGTGTTTGCTGATGAACTAGGCCAGGGCACCATATTGGACATACTGGACAAAATCTTGATAATACATGATGTCAGATTGTGATGGTTATCTATCCCACTAAATCATAGGCGCGCCGGAAACCCTGTATGCTACTCAATTACCATGGACCAGATTCCTCAAATTTGTTTCTAATTTGGCCAACTAATCGCTGTGCCATACTGGAGCAGTGGCCTAGTTCTGGTACCTACATCATGGAAAACTAATTGCAAAAATAGCAGTTAAGCTATTCAGTTGGATTGGTTTTGATATTGATATCCGTCTTCAATTGATGATGGATTTTTCTACGTTTGATTATTTTTCAAGATTACTTATTTTGTGAGTGGTGTATGTCCTCTAATGGCTATAACAGATAGCTTTTATGTTTGTCAAATCTAATAACTGACCAGTGTTCTGAATGCCAGAGATTCAAATCAGTTGTCAGCCACATGTTTTGACTAATTTGCTGTCAAAGTCCTAACCCAAGCTGGATATCCACATTATCCATCTCTTCAGCGGGGATAGATTAGTGATCAAGCTAGTTCCTAAAAGTGCCCACATACTGAATTTGTCTCCTGTAGATAGTCATTCCTTATGTTAACAGATACAAGTTATTTGATCAGAGATTAAGGTTTTATGTACATGTATTTGTTCAAAATATATATTAAAAAGTCGTTTAAGATTTATTGAGAATGAATACATAAATGTTAGATTGGTCAGCAAAAGATGGACTGTTTTTATTTTTATAATTATTCTTATTTTTTTGTGCTTTATAATAATATCTCCTTTTTGTGTATCTGAGAACAATTATTGAACAGCCACATGATTTATATTCTAAAAGTCTTGATTCTGTGTGATTATAGTTGTCTAGCTTGTCTTGTGAACTCACTTGATTGTTTTATATTATGAAGACCCTCTGGGCCTTATTTGTCTGTCTGAGTCCCAACTCATTTGCAGGTATTTTAAACAGGGTTATTCAGATGGATTACGGTATTGGTTTTTTCTTTGATTTTTTCTGCCTGAAGCCTGTCTGATAAGGGGTTTTGAAGTAACATTGCAAACTCCAATATATTCTCAATAGACTTAACTTTTTAATCATTTCAAGTCATGAAATTACATAATAAATCAATAAGTATATTATGCAAAATCTCTCCATATTTTTTACTGTGATAGTGTCAATCTATTGGTATATTTTCTAAATAAATAGTGTGTGCCATAATACAGACACATTTCAAATTTACTTTATTTTAGTGCCATATGATATGGCAAAGGACAGTATGTTTTCTTTCAAGATTAGAAATGGTGTGTTTTCTTAGAAATTCCATTATGGGGGATCATATTTTCTCCAACACAGCAAAACACTTTATGTTTATGGTTATGTTCATGTGGCTATATTGTTGGGTTACATTCTCATCAAGGTAAGATGGACAGTTGGAGTGAGTATCATTTTGCCCTAGTGCTCTCAGAGCTTTGGGGCAAACCTGCTTGTGATAGCCTTGTATTGCGTCTCATGATTATTCTGTCGTGTCATTGTTTTTGCTAGTGATGTTGATGTCAGTTTCCTTCACCCATTGGGTGGGTTAGCATATCATCATATGAATGAAATAACATTTAGTTTCATATTAAAACCTCAGATTTCCTCTTGATTTTCCATCATATTTAACCAAGGATCAGTGAAATGGACAATTCATCGATTGAACAAACAAACAAATATATTCTGTGGTTCAATAGATCTATTCTTTTAATAATAATCCTTAAAAAAAAAGACAGTACAAGTTATCAGTGCAAGTCCTGTGATGAATTATTAATCGTTTTTGTTTTATCATGCATGACGCATCATTGTTACACTTAACATTTACAGGTAAGTTAATGAAGTATGGTTAGTCATCCAGTGGCAGGGTGAATCATACTCTTGGTAATCACTAGGTGTAGCTTAACGAAAAAAAAAAAATCAATAACACACCTGGCCGGCAAATTGACAGGTATAAATTCATCAGCGTCGATTTGAGTCAAGATTCCAGAAAACTGATGACAAAATAAATACAGTGCCGGCTTAAAAAGTGCCTCAGTCATTCACATGTGTATTATGCAATTACTGTAATCGGATATTTTAAGCGTTATCGGATATTGTGCATATTCCGTTTGCAACTGAAGCCAATATACAGCCATCTAGTTCAGCTTCAGCCTGGATGCATTGCAGCTGCTGTTTGTCATTGTTATGTGTTTTGCTAAATTGTACAGCCTGAGTCCTTCAATAGGAAGTGCAGTTTGTCTCATTGATTTAACCTTTCCTGCACTCACAAGTTATCAGTGTTTTTGTGTAATGGTGGGACTATTTTGTTTGAACTTTTGCTCCAAATACAATTTATGAAGTAACATATTTGGTAATAGCAACCTGTCAAACTCACATCAATACCAATTCTATAAAAGCATTTCCATGTAGTTTTCTGGAGCCGGAGTTCGAGTGCCATTTTGTGTACGGCTAACTTTGTTTATAATAACTGTATTAACTCTTTGATCAGATTTGCATTCATTTGCTACATTAGATTGCTACACCTAATTAGTGTAGTTACATAACAGTCTTTCATAATTGATAAACTTCACAAGATTTAACAAGCAGAATCCATAACGGACAATAAGCTTAATTTAAGAACACACTTTGAGTGTACAAGTCAATAGGTGAGGTTTGTATTCCCTAGGCATTTGTACTGTAGGCAAAGTTAATTAGACTCAAAGTCTGATTATTATAGTTTGGTTATTAATGTTGCTATTGAAGTTTGACATTATGTATGAACTATGGTACAATTCATAATCTAAAATGTAAACACATTTTTTTAATTCCTATTTCTAAAGAGCAAGTCTCCATTCTTAACTTATCCAAGAAAAGCAAAAGTCTAATGCAAACTCACTCGTAAGTTGATATATGGTAAATGTAATTATACATGAAATCTCTTTGAAATGTAAAAACAATATCCTAAAACAGTCCATCACATACATGTAGTACATGTACACAAGAACAAACTGTGGAGATAACACAGCATCTTTGTGGTTGCACTTCTAGTTTACTTTTCAACATTTTCTGTCGAGCTAATTAGGCCATTTAGCATTTTATTTAAGAATCAATACTACCACCAGAGCAAAGGAAAGCAGTGAGTTTGTTGGTTCTCTGCAACAAGTAATAAGGTTTCACCACCTATATATGAATGGTTGAACGCCATGAACGGTGCAAAGTTTTCTGATTTACATGTATTATCAGTATGAGTGGAGCTTTCACAAGTCTGTATTCCTGACTTTCACTTTCACTATTCTTAAATCTTTGCTGTCCTATAACATAGGCTTTGTTCTTGTGATGGCTCCTGATTAG
>JAVFBX010179516.1:0-14732 GCA_034783855.1 Mopalia kennerleyi
GCGTTGACGTACTCCCTCCCTGCTCTTGCCACTCCCTCCTCACGTTTTCAGAAAAACGTGGCGGCCGTGGCCTCCCCCAAAAACGTACGGACTAAAAACACGCACGGTGGGTTGTGACCCAGGCTCGTTAAACCACTTCCGTGATAGCCGCTGTCACAACGTCTGACTCGAACCTGTGTGCAGTACACTGAAGTGGGATAATAGGACGACACGCTAACCATTACAACACGGTCGCGGTCCATCTCCCGATTTTGACTTTTAGTCTACCGATTAGGATAAATACTCTCTCGAATGGGACTTATTGTTTCCAGATAAAGACTTTATGCCTCTTTGTGTCGTTCGATTGGGATTCACTTATATACCTGAGGGCGACAGACGGATTAGAACCCGAGAGAGGAACGTCGAAATAGTATAGTAGACCGACACGCTAACCATCTACTAAATTACCATGATCGATTTCCGGACATTCACCCATTGGGCTGGTACGCCGTCATGTGAATGAAAGTACGGCGTTTAACTCCAACCATCCAAACAAACAAACAAACATTTCTTTATATAAGTTATTATGGCCTAGTCTTGTGCAAACCCTTATGCTACCACATTCGTATAAAATAGAACGATAACATCTGAGTTTTCTTTTCGCTTTTCGCTAAACTCCTCACAACACATGCAGATCAGCTGTTTAAACTTGTTTTAAGCAATCTTTTCTTGGGGTCATTCAGAGGTTCAACGTTATATAGCCTACATTCAGAGAGAATAAAGCACACACAAGTTCTTAGCGAGGCACAGTGAAGTAGACGGCGAACGAAAGGTGATTTGTTATATATATATTTCTAAAAGAACGATTCGTTGTATATCTATCTATATATATATATATATATATTTAATATTACTTTTAAGTAAGTGCTGATGTTATTTGTTAAACTCATCATGAGACGATTAAGCTTGAAAACTGGTTTGTTATATATTTCTAAAAGCAATCACACTGGCACAGGGATGTAGATCTGGTTTGTTATGTAACATAATATAATTTGTCAACCGTCAGATAAATGAGTGAGTCGCACGATGTGGCTCAGGCCTGACAGAGTTCATTGGATTGAGGACACAGCAAATAGTTTATATAATCATTGGCTTAAACATTTTCATTTAAACTAGATTTGAATGTAGAACACAGACACATTGTTATGGATTAACAACTTCTAGATTTATTAACACGCAACGTTTTGGTCTAGATCCTAAGACCGTTTTCAAGCATATTTAATAAATCTAGAAGTTGTTAATCCATAACAATGTGTCTGTGTTCTATACCTACCAGCTTCTAAATGCCACTCAAAGCTGTCATTTAATTTTAACTTGTCACGATAAAGTTTGTTTTTATGATGGATTGAGGCTTAGATGACTGGGGTTACCCAGGGCTTTATTGTGGGGCATTTAGGGGGATGAAAAGAAGAGAGAGAGAGGAAAGGAATATGGTAGATTGAATTAAATATATTATCAAAGTTATCTAATGCATCGTTAATGTTATCCTTGTCAATGATGTCATTCCAATTTATTCGAGAAACAGTATTGATGAAGAGGTCTTTCTGTTATCGAGTTTTTTTCGAAATAAAATAATTTGTGAAGGTGGCATGATTTGAGGTAAAGGTTTAAGTACATGAATGATAGGAAAATGATGAGTGATGTCAGTGAGAAGTAAACCAACGAAGAGATGATCATCATAAAAGTTAGCGAATATGTTGTTGATGAGAGTTGCCGTTCTAGATGTGACGCCGGTGGATTTGGCAATTCTTGGGGGAAAAAATGACATTTCATTTGAGTAAGGAATTCATCAGTGGGAGTATGATGTTATAGTCACCAAGTAAAACCCATTTACGATTTTTAGGAATTTGTTGAAGTGTATTAAATATTTGCTCAGTAAATGATGGAATTTCTTTTCCAGGTGGACGGTAGGTGATGCCGACAATATTAGTATTTGAATATAGTATTTCTACAAAAAGTGGTTCGTAATCCCCACTCTCTAAGTAAGAAAAAAACACTTTTAAAGTTCACTCCAAAAAGTGTACAATAAATAATAACCGTTTCCCAGATAACGATTATTTGAAATAGAAAATAAGTTATTAAGGCCACATAATTTTAATTGGCCTTAAATTTGCGTTCATGTTTGTTTCAAGACTGTGTTACGTTCCAAAAATTTGTTTCGATCAACATTTTTTACGGTTTCAAGTATTGATTTTCGTTCCAAGATTCGTATCGTTGGACAGTACTAACAACGACGCACTGCATGAATGTTTGATATAAACTGATATCCTGGACAGACTAGACACAAGTTAGACAACTCGGAGTCATACCAAGCGGCTCCATGTTTGGATTTTCCGAGATTTTCTGTCCTTTTCCATCGTGGTATTAAAGCAAGGAAGGGTAATGGACAACCCTTCGTCATATAAGTAATACCCCTGACCATAACCTTAAATGCCCAACAAATGCACCAACGGATGGCTTGCTAGATCTGCGGGAAGTCCATTAAAAGAAGGTAAAATACCTTTTACGTGGAACGTTTTTGACATGGCAACACATCTTCAGTACTGATCGTCAGATTTTTGTACGTAAGCTAATAACCATTTATGAAACGGGCCCATGGTTAATACGTGATGCAATTGTACTGGTAAATGGTCGTGCATGTTGTTGAAATTGTGCTTTTAGGGTCGCTTCCCATGATGTATTTCGCGGCCCGTCAATCACAAACTTTATTTTCTCTGTATATGTTTACAATAATTTGTTTTTAATTTCATTTACATAGCCATATTTAATTTAAAAAAGAGAAAAAAATGTCATAACGATAAATTATTAAATTTACAATAGACTAAATTAAATGTATAAGTATAGATATTCTTAAATCTTGAAACAAAGATATAATCTATTTACAATATATGTAGCCTACATGTTATTTACAGTGTATGCTACATTTAATTTTATTCTTAATATGATTGCTGTGTGGGTTCATAGTCTTTATACGTTCACAAAACCGGTCGCTTTCGCAAGTAAGTTCGCAACACAAAGCAAACTGCGATGCCGACATCTAGGCTGTGTCGCTGTTATCATGAACAGACTGAGATGAGTAGGCTATGATTCATGCTTAAACTCAGCTCTACAACCATTCGTATTTCATCAGTGAATCTGCTACTTGCCTTTCCGATTTTCACTATTTATTGTGTAATATCTGATACTCGATAGAATGGGACAATGTGCGGCTACCGTAGGAACATGCTAGCCGAGTTCACATTCACATATCGCTGATTCCAAGGGAAGCAATGTTTCTTATCCCTCTATATTAATCCCAGGTATTTCTAATGTAATGTATTTTCTCTCTGCGCTTGAAGATTGTACATGTCATAAAATGCCGATTCACCCCCCCCCCCCCACAAACCTAGGGTAGCTATATTTCCCCGTCAATAATTCTGATTTACTTTCCACGTATAGCTGTTTCAAAAGTTAGCACTTAAATTGTAACATTTTTAAATCTTCAATTCACAATTCTCCTTCAGTCTTTCAGTAATTAACACTCGCGTAAATTGATTGTTTAGATCTCTATATTTTTATTCACTGTGAAAATTTGAAATGAAAGTGTCTGGTATTATGGTCGACCTGGGATATAGTATATATCCCAGGGTCGACCGATCTTTATACCACTAGAGAGGAGTCTCGCGGGAACAGAAAGCAGGCACAGCAGGCCAGTAGAGGGCGCTGTGAGACGTTTTATTTACGAAGGAAAGATGTCTGCTACGAATAACAATAATGTTCCATCAAGTGGAGGATTGTTCGCTGCCTATATACCCCAGAGTGCCGAGAAACGACAGTCTTCATTGTTTCCTGCCTATGTGACTGGTGGTGAAGCCGACAAACGTGTGGGCACCACACAAAATGATATTGTCACAGAAAGTAAGTGACGAAAACTAGGCACAAGATCTATCAATTGACTGTCAAACGTATGATTGAGTTTCAGTATTATCAGGTAGGAGAGTAGCTACTGAGTTTGAACGCTTCTAATCGTGTAATCGACCCGCAGTGACATCTCCTGAGGAGTAAGGCAATGTGGGAGACCATGCTGAGAATATGGCGGCGTGACAACATGTAATTGGACCGTATAATTGTTCCACCTTTTTAAACGCGGCTACTAGCCTATTTATGGCTACAATTGACATACAAAATGTATCACAGCGTTCAGCTTAGAAAACTTTATTGGACAGCAGTTTATTGAACACATAAAAGTCGGTAATTGTAAAAATTTAAAATCACATGGTCAGGAGAGCTCAAACTCTGTATCTCTAGATAAGGCTACATGTCATGATAGACGATCTGAGATACAGAACTCTGCATCTAGTAGGAGAGAGTAGCTGGATGATGATCAGGATCCAGCAATGTAGCCGACACAAGCTACTACAGCTGCTTGTAGCTACATGGGGTAGCAAGATTCAGCTTCAACGGTGTAGAAAAGGCACAATTTCCATGCTGGCGGTTCATTTGTACAGAGCAGTAGCATGGATAGCCTTAAATGATGTCTTGCCTTCCCCATTTTCTTGTGGGCATGTAATATGGCAGGTATCCACGCCATAACAATAAACCCATTTTGTTGTTGTAAAGAATGTAGGAGTTACCTTTGAACCAGGCTTGAAATAGATCATTCTAGGCAGTTCCTAGTCTCAAATCATAATCCATATATGTAGGTAGGCCTACATGTACTTGGTATCATATAATGGTCTTGGTAAGAGTCATTTCTGATAATTTGTTCTCGCTATTTCAGATAATTGAATCATCAATATCCAGCTTAATCGCTGTCCTTTTAAAATACTTGGCCATTTTCAAGAATCATAATCCAGCATGATTGTTTTTCCTACAGAGTTCTGATTTGAAGCCAATTTTCAGACTCTAGATATTACTGTTACAGAACCTACTTATACTAAAAATGTCTGGCTGTCAACCATCAAGGTATATGAGTCCCACGATGTGGCTCCGGCAATCGCAGGGGTGGTTTTTAAGAGGTTTCCTCCCAGTTTTCCACCGTAATAAGGCAAGGAACAGTGTGATGTGGACAATCCGTCGTCATGTAAGTGAAATACCCTTGAGTACAAAGTTAAACCCCAATCAAACAAACAAACAAATATACCGTATTAAAAATGTTGTTGGGAGAAAAGGTCATATTGGATTACAATTAAGAGGGATTATGTGTTGGTGGATGGTACGGGTTTCGGTAATAAAATGAACGTTATAGTCATACATTTGATAAGTTATCAAACAATAAAGTATATATTTGGAATCAAATTCAACAGTTTATTCATGAAGCATGGCATGTATTTGGGCCATTTTGCCTCTATATGGGTATGATTGTATCTTTGGATGAAATGTACCCCAAATACTTTATTGCTTGATAAGTCGTCAAATGTATGACTTTATTATATGGCTTATTTTATTACCGAAGCACGTATGATCAACCTTCCGCCATTTTGTGTCAACCAAGGACAATAACTCTGCCAGCTGTTAATGGCTACCTATCAGTCACATAACCCAAAGGTACCCAAATTGAATAGTTGAATGTTGATTCTATTAACCAAAGAGACACACAATCATATTCCATATGTGCTGGGAGTTGCACAGGATTTATTTTATGGTGTGATTTTAAATGGTTGAGTTGATTAAGCCTGTTTGTCTTACAGAGCTGATCGGGTTAACCTGTACTAGCAATATTGTTGATACGTCACGTCGTGTAACAGATATCATATGTTATTGACTAAGAAAATCAAACTAGTTTTAGAAATCCAAACTCCCATTTCCTGATTATGTTTGAATTAAACCTGTTTATGTTACATTTTTATATTAGAAGAGACTCTGGGTTGGTTGGAGAACAAGAGTTTTGGAAAAGACACTGCTGAGATTTTATCAAAACTTCAAAATACTGAAGAGATACAGAAAGTTAGGTAGGCCATTGTACGCAGCACACCTGACTTACAAGAAAAAGATGTTTTAACTTTACTTTTATTAATTAATGTTTTCAAACTATGTTGAGAGACTTCGATGAATACAAAATTGACCAACCCCTGAGACTTAAGCTTCAGTAATATCCATTGAATTTAACCCGGACTAAAAGAGAGAATACTAAAAAGATTTAAAACTTATAAAATTTAATGCATTCAAGTTATGTTGACAGACTCATGGCTTGATAGAAGTGGAACTGACAGGCTGCTTTATAGCTGCCCTTAGATTGATAAAAATATTCCTTTTGGCTGCAAAATATTCAATATTTACAATTTTAAAGGCGAACATGTTACTTTAAAAAAATACTCAATGAGTTCATTCTTACCCTCTGCAAATTAATGCATTTAGGAATATCACAATTCAAATTTGCCTTTGCGATATGCAGTGCTAAAAGACATGGGTCATTGTGCTGAAAATGTTCAGCAAAACAATCCTTTCTTCTTCCAATACCAGTAACAGTTCTTCTTTAAAGACAGGCCCGCGGCCGTGGCTAAGTGTTTAGCGAGCACGCTTGCAGAAGCCAACTTCGATGTATCATTCACAGGATCGAGTCTGTCTGTGGACCCTCAGGTATATGAGTGAGTCACACGCTGTGGCGGGGTGGTTTTTTTACGACGTTTCTTCCCGGTTTTCCACTGTAATTGGGCCAGGAACATTGTTAAGTGGACAATCCGTCGTCATATAAGTGAAATACCCTTGAGTACGACGTTTCAAACAAACAAACTTATTGTTGTCTGATATCATATGTAATTTTAAGATGTCAATAAACTCAACAATTTTCTTCTTTCTTTCAGATGAAGTGCTATTTCCAAACATTTACAGAATTTTTCAAAGAGAATATGCCCAAATTACACCAGCATTTTGTACAACTATCTTTGACTCCTGAGGTCTATATAATTGACTGGTACGTCCCTTTTTTTTTTTAGCTTTGCAAAATTGTTTCACGTACATGTAGCTTACCTTTTTACTTGGCAACAACTTTTGTTTATGTCCAGTTATAAGACTTATGTTTGTTCAAGTTCATGTTTTTCAGATAAGACAAATTAAGACAGAAGAAATACATTTGATCTTAAGTTGTTATTTGTTGTGTGTATTTTGCTTATAATACAATTAACGGTGGACACAGAGCTGTTTTCAAATGTTTGAATACTTAGACACATAAATATCCCAATCTACTTAAGTTGCCCTTTTGAATCTCGCACATAATGATACATTCTTGTTGCTGCCTTTTGACATGTCGCTACATGGTCTATCAAATGAACTGCCAATATTCCTGGAATGGCTAAAGTAATGCTAGAGGGAATTCCCCGTATTTTATTTACTTATTGGTGAAACCTTTATGTTTAACAGTGTGATGTTTCGCAATGCTTTTGGCTTATTTTTGAAGACTTTTGATGATTTTTTGACCAGGAAACAATCACTTCTAAATTTCTGGTTTTTGTCTTTAGGATGTTCACATTATTCAGCAAATCACTACCATTGGATGTGGCGTGTCGTGTTTGGGATGTCTTCTGCAGAGATGGGGAAGAATTTCTCTTTCGAACAGCACTTGGTAAGTTTGGGATCTTTCACCAGATTTAGTAGCAATAACATCTTCTTCAAAGGTCAAATTTTATGACCTCATGAAGTTTGTTGGTGGAATCAGAAATTACAATGAAGAGCCTCATGGACAAAATGTTGTCAGAGCTTGACATATGAAATAGTAAAAGAAAGTTGAAAATATTTTCAGTAAAAGTAAAAGATCAGGCACAAGTGATTCTGTTTTATTATCTAGCTGATGTCTGTTGTTTTCCCCATGGCAGTAAAGGGATATACAGTTCAGCCAAGCAGTCTCTCTGCCTAAATATTATCACAGCACAAGTTCAAGTTGGACTTCAATAATATTTTATCGGCATAACAATATTTGGCAAACACTGTAATTATGAATTGAGGATGCACATAAAGATTTCTTGCAGTCATAACTGAGTTTTAACAGTGTTTTAAAGTTTACAATGATGCTAAATTATGTCTTGTAATATTAATAACTACATTGTAACACTTTAGGATTTTAATAATATTTTGGACATTTTGTCCAGGTGCATTCAGGAATAGTGTGAAAATTTGCAAAGGCGTCACAACTGTGTAACATGGTTATGTACCTCTCAGTTTTTAAATAGGTATCAACTTTGATATGTTTCTTGCTTAAGGTGCCATGCTTAAAACTACATTGTAACAAACACTCAAGTTGTATCTAACAATGATGAAAATGATGGGGAGAACTTTCTCAAATTGGAATACTCGATTGATATTACATGTTTTTAAATAAAGTTATTTTTATTAATATTATTAAGTCGGATAATGGCAATTAAGCCACAAATACAAAAGACTCATAGCTGCTAATTCACAATGCTTAATATCAGAAAATTTATTCTAATTTATTGTTTTAATTTTGGGTCATTTCAGGTTTGTTGAAGATGTATGAAGACATACTGTTACAAATGGACTTTATTCACTTAGCTCAGTTTATGACCAAACTACCAGAGGTTATATCAGGAGAGAGGTTATTCAAGAGTATAGACTGGATTAAAATGAACATTGATAAGAAACGATTTATTCAGGTTCTTTTGACTTTCCGTGAAGCTAAGGACTCTTGACATATGTGAAGGGAGATAACTGAATACCGTGTAAACCTAAGGGAGATAACTCTTGGTGTGATGTTTATGTAGCTGTGATTATGATACTCCAGGTTGTGATTTCACCAAAAAAAAAAGCCAGAGGCCAGTGGTGTATATACTTGAGGATGAAAATTGAAATGCAATTTGAAGACAAGAGTCATTTGGAGCAGAAATGGACTGCAACTAAACTGATAAATAAGCAACATATAGAGGGAGTTTTGAGGGTAAATTATGGGGATGAATTCCTCATAGATAGTACAAAGAAGGATACTGGCATATGTTGCACACTATCCTAATATATATATACATACCACAGATCAAATTGATTTTTATATTATGGACATATATGGTTATCGTTTCTTTTAAAAATTAATCTCCTCATTAAACTGATTATATTAAACTCTCTGCCCTACACTCATTTCATTGTAAAGGCAAAGAGACAATACTATGAAATTATGAGGGATGCATACTCACTAAGAGTTCTGTCCCTTAGTTTGCTCAAAACGGTCAAATAACAACCATGTAAACATCTTAAGATCACATGCCTTAACTGATGAGTCCCACGAGTTTGCTCGCAGATTTCATCAGCAATAAAATTTCATATCATCTCGATTGTATTACGTTGTAAGAGGGATTATTTATGGTTTAATGGTTTTGTTTGGATAAAGGCGTGTGTAAAATTGGTATTAAAAGCAGACAACAGTTACCAGGAACTACTTCAAATAGTAATATTTCAGGACAAATTATGAAATATAACTACATTCCAAGAATTGTCTGAAACACATGCATGTCTTTTCCCAGAATGCCCAATGTTATCATTATTCGGTGTGATCTATCATTGTGATGTCATCCATTTTAAATTCTCTGCCCTACACTCCATTATGTTCATTCTTGATTTTTGAAAGGCAGAATACTGAAGGGAACTCGTTGCAAGAGTTATCAGGACCGTATCATACATATTTAGTTAATGAGTTTTTTTCTGATAATAACATTCATTAAGGATGATATAAAAATACAAGTAAAAATATTGTTTCTGTGATTTTTCTGTGTTACATGTAAAAGCATGTATAAAGTAACAGCTGATGGAAAAGATCCATCTGTTGAGATACAAAAACAGTCTTTAAAGTTTCTGGTATTCACTTTGCATTTTCAACAACCCCAACAAACACTTTATAGAAATGAATATGAAAATGGTTTTGAAATCGACAAGAAGTTGTCAGGATGCTTGCGTTGATGAGCAGAGGTCCTTCGGTTTTTCATATACATGTTTCATTTTATTAGTCATTAAAAACAGTGACGTTATTTCACCCTCAAATTGGGAATAATGTTGTGTTATAAACACATCATATTTGTATATGACCAACTTTCTATTGAGAGAGAGTGCAGATATATTGTCTGTCATTGATAGTTTAATTACTTTTGTAAATCTCAGTTGACTCAGCAATTTGTGCTGTGGTTATCTTTGTGGCATATTGTAGTTTAATTTCTTCTTAATACTCCATACTGTATGTGATATCCATGGGAAATAGATATGTGGTTTTTATATTCACCCATCGTTTAGCTCTACAGCTTATCTGAGAATGTATGCCGGTATTTTTTGTAGTATTTGAATGTCTTGTGTACATTTCAGCAAAAAAACAAAAGCTGAATATAACATATTTTGTAAGTGTCAATATCTTTGTTACATAAATAAACATATGTAGATATGTACAGATCATTCTCTTGTTACTGCTAATCAATGTTCATGAATTTAAAACTGACAATTTGGTAAAATTTGGGTTTTTGTTTGCTTATTAGTGTACAGTTCTCTATATAATTTGTGATCAGATATAATATCAAAGTGGTGGGACAGTATCGTGGAATCGTAAATCATGTCAGGGCAGTTGTGTTAACAGGTTAGTCACCTAACAGGAAGATGACACTTAACCGCATGTTCTTATGGACTTAAATGTGTTCACAAAATATATATTTTACAAGATTGTAATATCGTATGACATTTTGCTAAAGGTTGGACATTTGGCTAACATGTAGTAGTTTTCCAGTAGTTGGCTCTTGACAAATCACTTTTCATCACTTGGAATAAAAAAATAAACTGAAATTATCTAAATACTTTATCATACTTATAAACCCACCAAATTAGTCCGGATTGGTTTGTGTCGCAAAAATGGCTAATGCCAGTTATAGGATGGTACACGTTGCGATTGCCACAAGGCTCGTTCAGTTTACCTGGCTACCCTTTACAGGCACTGACAATGCTGAGGTAGCATTGCGTTAAAACATGCTCCCCGCACAAATACAAAAGCTAATGCCTAGGTTATGACTAAACTTGAATACTGCTTTAGTATTATAAATAGATAATTAGATATTACTGTCTTTGTTTTTTTCTTCATTGCACATTTTTGTAAGTTTATTAAGATTTAAATTTCTGAAGTGCACTAGTGATAGTTACATGTATGTTTCTGGATATGAATTATTTGATGAAATTGTCAACATTTTTGTTCATTTTAAATATACCGCTTGATCTGAATTGTGAATTGTTCACACTATGTGATAACACCTATACCGATGATGGATATGGGTACATGTATAAGGTTTTTACCTGGACAGGTGAATGTCAATTACATGATCCAATACCATTTCTGTAAAAGATTTCATTCTGCATTTTGGGAAATTGAGCAAAGTGGTTAAACTGAGCCTAATTATACTGTAAATGGTTTTTACATTGTCATTTTGTTATGAAATGTTTAAGACTTAAAATTATTTCAAAATCTAATTTGTCAAAATTTTTAAAAGTTGTTTGGACATCTCATGAATTTAATGATTTACTATACATTAACCTTGTTATTGCAAATATATTTCCACATATATATATTCCATCTGTTACCATTTAACTTACTGGTAGCTATTGATATGCTAGTCATTTCCGTTTTTGATATTATTCCTGGAAAGGTCTGAACTGTTGTGTAAACCTATTTGTCTATGTTCATAATATTTGTCACATCTAGTGTAAGTCCTGCAGGTTATTTTAACACCATGTTAATATTAATTTAACAAAGCCTGTAGTTGTACATGTATATTTCCTTCCTTGTTTATGTTATGCTTCATGTAGGACAATTGTGACAGCATCTGAAATATATTGTTAAAGCTGTTTTTTAATATTGATGTATCAATCCTATATTGTCCTGTTTACCCGAATTACTGGCTAATCCTGTCATTTACATAAAGTATACTATTCAGTTTTTATTTAGCTAAAACTGTATTAACAAGTCTGTAAAATTCAAATATTATATTTACAACAAAAAATTTTTAATTATTCTTGCATGGATTGGACATTATTTATCTGCGAGAAAATAAATAGAAATTAGCAGAAATTGTCTATAACAGAAAGTCGTTGATTTTGTAAGTCAAAAGTTTTCTTCAATCCTTTTAGGAATTTCTTATAATACTGTTAGACACAATTATTTTGGTCAGCTTTTTCTGTTCGAATATACCAAAAAAAATATTCAGGCTTCGAATTATTGCATGTGTTAAAAGCAACCATGGTTTGCCCTTAGTTTTGATCTGTCTGAATTTTAACAAGAAACAGTTTCTTCCGTTTAATATTTTGTGAAAAATATAAAAAAAATACAAAAACAGAACTCATCAAACCATTCAAACCCCTTTATCATTATCATTGGTTATAATGTTGTACACTTATTTTGAGTAGACCCTAATAAAGAATATACCAATTGAATGTAATGTGCCTAAAATGTTTAAATTGAACATTCCAAATAAAAACACCTATCACAGGATATTATTATATTTTGGATTAAGACATGCAGATATAAATATTTTATGTGTAACTGATTTATTGTCTTTAGATATGCAAATTGTCCTTTTGTACATTGCTCATGTTTTTGTGTATAATTTAACAGGAGTAAAGACACTTTACATAATCATAATTACAGTTATGTCTGCTTTTGTAAAATGTGTGTATATACAGAGTTCTATAATTAGTTGTAGATGTAAAAGTTTACGACTTCCCAAGTAGGTTTATCAGATATTTATTTGCCTATGTGTCTGTGTCAGATGCCAGGATGTCATTGTTCAAACAATTCATTTTATCGGATTTAATAAAGTTTGAAGAGTGCAATATCACTGCTGCCTTTTCTTTGTTTGTTAACAGGTGAGGTTCAAACATTTAATAAGCCTATTTTCTTGGGCAGAGGGTTGCCTGAGAGTTCCTGTTGTTGCCTTGGTGCTTTCAGAGTAACGTGGCAACATGAAGCCGATCTGTTTGTGATGTCTCTGTATTACACCCTGTCTTGTCTTGTTTGTTGCTAGTGGCATTGCATGGGGCTTCTTTCACCCATTGGGCTGGAACTGTCATCAGGGAAATAACCATAATTACAAGTGAAACCCCAATCAAACAAGGGCCTGCGGTCGTGGCTTAGTGGTTAGTGAGTGCGCTTACTGAAGCCTACTTCAATGTACCATTCACAGGATCGAGTCCGTCTGTCGACCCTCAGGTATATAGTGAGTCCCACGATGCGGCTCCGGCAATCACAGGGGTGGTTTTTACGAGGTTTGTTGAGGAATTTGTAAGATATGAAACTATCAACAGATGAGATCCAAACCATGACTGGTTAATTAGATCTGAAAAGCTTGGTGAACTCCTCTTTTCGTATATATGTATTTGGGTGATCAGCCTCGTCAGTTTGCATCCGTCAACAGTCGACAGATATGCGCCTTCTTATAGGTTAAAGCTCTACAGGGCTGTACAACATGGTACTCGTCTCTCTTCTGCTGGACAGCAAACGACCCTATATATATTATCTTCTGCCACACTTGGTAATTAAACTGCTAAACAAAATCTGTAAAATCATATCGAAAACAGAAAGTAGCAATCTTTTCTTTCACGTCCTCAATTGATTGAACAGCCCATTGCTATAAATAAAATCATTTTATAATAATTTTATAGCAATCAATAGTAAAAACAAAATATTGATATTTTCTTACAAGTCTGATCTATTTCAACTTAATAAGCCTTTAAAGACTTAAAAAAAAAACCTTTTTAAAAGTTCAATTCTGCTTGTTGAAGTGCACAGCTAAAGGGCAAGCTCTCCTGTCTTTGTGCTGGATGAACATCAACTGGCCTATAGCGCTTCTCATGTTCTGATTGTGACTGTATATTGTTAGATTAGATTATATGAGTGAAATACTGTTGAGCATATTTTGGGGGGTAAATTTGAACAAGCTTGCAAAGAGTCACTATATCATTAACTTGTCAGCATTAGCAAAAAGGAGTCCTTTATGTTAGATTTTGCAAACAAAGACATTCACCGGATGATGAGGTAAGTCACAATTTGACAACTCTTTAAGAATTACAACAAAATATGTATAACATAACACGAGTATTATTCCCACTGATGAGTGGTTGTATTTGACTTATTTAGTTTCATAAAATAACTGGAGAATAGATGGCTAGTTTTGAATCTCTGAGTGCCTCCCACAATGTGTAGCCGACAAAGGGAGACAATCCTAGTAATTATCTCCCATGGTTTGTTTTTGTCACGTGAACGAAAACGCGGGAAATGTGCAGAGCGCAGCGTGGTCAACATGGTGAATGAGTACGATCAAATCCGGAAGCAAAACATCCAAGACAACCGTCGTGTGTTGGCGGAATTGGGCATTCTCAATCCAGTAAGTGTGTGACATGTTTAGGTTATAAATATAAGGTGTAAAAAAAAAAGAAATCAAGTAACTCCTATACGTAGCTTTTTAATCAAATCAGTTATCCTCCTGCACAGCATACACTATATAATGACGGTACCTGGATCTATCCTGCACGGAATCGGCATGGGGTGAGAAATGGAATTATGGAGTTTAAAGCTCTGAACGAGGCTTACCTCGCCCTATGTTAAATATTGAAGTCAAAAGTATGCATGAATAGTGAGTGCGTGAAATGCAACATCATAAAACTTTGTTAAAAAGAGGACTGTACAGCCATAGCACAATGAATAGGGCTAATTCCGCCGTCTTAGCCCTACGTACCGCCTATCTCAACCCATG
>JAVFBX010179527.1:0-14731 GCA_034783855.1 Mopalia kennerleyi
CATGTGACATTGCGAATCTGAATAACCCGACATCAAACATGTGACATTGTGAATCTGAATAACCCGACATCAAACATGCGACATTGTGAATCTGAATAACCCGACATCAAACATGTGACATTGTGAATCTGAATAACCCGACATCAAACATGGGACATTGCGAATCTGAATAACCCGACATCAAACATGTGACATTGTGAATCTGAATAACCCGACACCAAACATGGGACATTGCGAATCTGAATAACCCGACATCAAACATGCGACACGGTGGGTCTGAATAATCCGACATCAAACATGCGACACGGTGAATCTGAATCACTCGACATCAAACATGTGACACGATGGGTCTGAATAATCCGACATCAAACATGTGACACGGTGAATCCGAATTATCCGACATCAAATATGTGATACAATGAATCTGAATAACCCGACATCAAACATGTGACACGATGAATCTGAATTACTCGACATCAAACATGTGGCACGATGAATCTGAATAATCCGACATCAAACAAGTGACATTGTGAATCTGAATAACCCGACATCAAACATGCGACACAATGGATCTGAATCACTCGACATCAAATATGTAACATTGTGAATCGGATATACACATATGAATACCCCCACATCACATATGTGACAACAGGGGTTGAGGGCTCTGGCGTTATACATCGAAATTAACCCCACATCAAATATGTGACATGGTGAATGGGTTATTACACATATCAATAAACACCATATCAAATATGTGACATGATAATTCAGTTATTACCTATATAAATAAACCCCAATAAAAATGTGTGCGACAAGACGACTTAATTATTACACATGCGTAAAGTATGTGTCATGATGAGTTGGTTATTACATACATAACACGTTATGTATACAAACTAAGAAAGTGTAATCCCAAAATAAACGAAAACACTGTTAATACTCACTTTCTAAGACACAAAAATAATTCAATGCAATTTTAGTACAAATGTATATACAGAATAATGAATGGCTAAGTAAAATGATGTGAGACATCCGGCGTGGAACAGGTAAAATGTCCATAATTGGAATGGCTTGCCTCATTAAGTATACCTCTGTGATGTATTCGCTATAACAATGGGCTTATACCAAATGAATACGGCTTGCTCAGGGCCCCGTTAATGCAGTCTATTAATATCTGATGTATAGAGTTTACCCTTCTCTTGTTATTCAGTTGCCGTTTGATAAGCTGGCTTACATGGCGGCTATTGAAGGATACTCCGTATCTTTACCTGTGACTGTGGAAATCAATAAACAAGGCTATTTCAACGGTAGAGTCGCCAGCAGCGCTCCACATACATATGTTTCATATAAGCGATAATGGTCCGCTGTATTATCACTGGCTGTTGCCAGTCAGATAGAGGCTAATTTACAGTTCGTTAAAACCTTCCAATTGTCTATATGTTGTTTCAGGGAAGAGTCAAACCCGGGGACCGAGCCTGCTGAACAGCCCGAGTCCACAACAGACGAGGCTTCCACGAAAACACCTCCGTGTGAACATACAAGAACCCGGAAGGCGTGGACGGGAGAGCGCCGCGCCCCAACACAACGCAACATGGCTAGTCTTGGTAGACAATTTCTGCTCATGTTCTGGAAAAACTGGATCTTACAAAAAAGGAAGGCCGTTGTGACAGTGTTTGAGATTCTTTTACCTATTATATTTGCCATAATTCTGGTGGTGATTCGACGAACGACAAGTACAGTAACTGTGGATTCGCCGACCACCTGGTCCCCATTCCCCGTGGACCAGGGCTTCGTGACAGGGCCACCGGTGTCCAGGCGCGTTCTCTTCTCACCCAACTCTAGTCTGGCACAAACAATCATGAACAGGGTAGAAACAACACTAGGCGCTTCAGGTAAGCCAATGTATATATCTTTTGACGCTGTATATCATAATATAATAAAAACATTCAACAAATCCGCCCAACAAACTCCATTTAGCCGCCCCGATAATTTTATACCCATAGCCAAATGTAAACGGGGAGATTGTCACTGCAGCACGCCGATGGATAGACTATGTTGGCTACTTAAGCCCTGTCGAATGTTAGTCAGCCTCAATAGTACTTCTGTATTTATTATCCACATATGTGGTCAAATATTTGTATCAAGATATGAAGTCAATTGGTTGGTAGGTCTATCAATAGGAGTCTTTTACTTTACTTTAATTTTATTCAATTTAATTCTTTCTTGGTTGAACGGGGATAACTAACAACCACACGGCCACTGGGTGATCCCCTTGCAATATAAAATAAAACGAGAAGAGCAAATATGGAACAGAAAAAAAATACGTGATCATATTTCTTAAAAGCAAACACTCTGCACAGGGATGTAGATTAATTAAAATCATCCTATGTTCTAGATAAACTCGACAGGTTTATAATAAACCTTTATCTCGAGTTTTGTTGTGGGTAACCTGCAGACAATTCGAGAGAAGCTAATGACCATCAATATGGTGTATATATTATGCATAAACAAATCAATGCCACAGTGCTTTACTGAACAAAAATCAACTTTTGAAGGACAAAATAACATTTTGCTCGCCTCCATTCAAATTCGGTTCACTGGCTAGCAAGACTAAAGCTGTTTATCTGTTGTATATATACGAGTCGCAGATAAAAACAAATCGTGACTATCAAATTCAATTTTACGTTAAATGAAACAAAAACTATAAACGACGACATTACACTGAAGTTTTCAAACCAGGGGAAGGAAAATCAACTGATAGTAGTCTCTTGTAGAGTTTCCGGCCCTTATAATCTCCTCAATCTCGGGCAATTCCCATAAATTGTTAAAAAAAAGCGCGATAATGTGACTATTTAAATATGCCATCAATAACAGCCTCACAATGCTTGTAAGCTTTAACTGGGGAATCAATATTTGAACTTAATGGTCAAGTAGCAGAACCAGTTTTAGTGTATTATATATTATAAAATGGAAGGTTTAGTACAATTTAGTAGAGTTCATAGTCTGTGAAATGTAAATTACAGAATTTTTGTAAAATGCCAAGTACTTGGCATACATTGGATTTGTTGTTCAACCGAATTGTTAAGGGCGGTCACGAATTACCGGGAATCCTGTATTCAAATCACGAATAACGACAAAAAACCAGGATTCGTTATTCGAATAAAAAATAACGACAAAACAAAAACAGGATTTGCTTTTTGAATCACGAATAACGACAAAAAACAGAATCGTTATTAGAATCTAGAATAACGGCAAAAAACGGGAATCGCTTATCGAATTCCGTATAACGACAAAAAAACGGGATTCGCCTTCAACTCACAAACAATGATGATGCTTTAAAAATGTCTCTGCCGGGAAAGAGTGTCTTCCCACCCCGTATGTTATAGAGAAAAACAGCCGCTAACCAATTTGTCGAATCACGAATAACGACATAAAAAATGGGAATTCGTTATTCGAATCACGAATAAACACAAGGAAACAGGATTTGTTATTCGAATCAACGAATAACGAATCCGCTTCTAACCGCTATTGTTGAGTCATAAGAACTCGTTGCATTTCTTCTCTTCATAATTAAGATTAAAATCTGACATAACTCGATTCAATGTTACGCTAAAACCAGTCATAGAAAATTCATAAGACAATGAATTGGAAAAACTGTTATAATGGAATTTTGTGTATTATTTAAACAATTGAAGACAAAAAACTTTATAATCGTTGTTATATATCAACAAGTTTTCGTGAAAATCCATGCTGATCTGAGCCAGTGAAAAGATGCAGAGTTTTGATCTCTGATCGCCTATCATATCATGTAGCCTTATCTAGAGATAGAGAGTTTGAGCTCTCCTGACCGTGTTATTTTAAGTTTTTACAATTACCGACTTTTCAGTAGCTAAGCCAGTGCTAACCTCAAACCAGCTCCCATAAGTTATACTCTTTAATATAGTCTTGATTGACCATTATCTAGGGGCTTTTATGTTCATAGATCTACATAGCAAATAGTCAGTGCTAAATATCAGAAATATATGAACTAGAAGTATCTGAAATCCAAGTACCTTATGTTCACAGCATTGGATTTTTACAATTAACACTGGACGGAAAAAATATTTATAACAATATCCGCTGACACAGATTAACTTGTTGTCTTTGCATAGCGCAAACAACAATAAGCCACGAAGGAGACCGTCCCTGGTCTGTCTGTACCTTAGGGTTATAAAAGGCACTGTCAGCTAATACTTCATTACCCGATTCATGTTTCGTGAAATTAGTGACGCACCTTAAGACTAAAGAGTATAGGCAAAATCTCCCGGTCAAATCAACGAAAGACATAATGATTTGATTCCGTGGTGTAACTCCACGATGATTCCATGCTGCATTGATCTTAAACTAGTTTGAGGACAAATTTTACTTTTTGTTTCGCGACACCGTGTTCAAGTGAATGGGTTTAGTACTACTCAGGCGATCAGTTCTCATTCCTCCCGTACATACATTATTACGAGGCTATACATTAGAGTGTTTCGTTTAGTCTGATTTCAGTTCTGAATTATACATTACATTGTATCTATTCATTTATTATTTCGTGCAGTACTCTGATCTCCTCTCATTATCAATCTAAATTATTTTCCATCCCATGTACATTTTGTGCTCAATAGTGTTCAGGGTCCGCCAAACTGCTTGTGGCTGTAATGCATTCGGCGATATAGGTAATGTTTGAATGTCAAACGTTGTATCGATTAATGTCATTATACAAACACCCGTGGAAGCGTAAAATGAGAGGGCGTGCAATTTAAAAGCACGAGTCCTTCAGCGATTCGTGGCGAATAAGTCTGTATTTCACAGTCCTTGGTTTATATTCAAATTTATTTTAAAAAGGGTACAATAAAACTCTCTGAAGGGGCAAAAGTAGGATGGATTTTGGCTATTTCCCGCTTTACGCTGACCTTTTGAAGTGTGTTGTATATAGTGACTGTGGCAGAGGTTTATTATTGGTCAAACATGGCGGCGCCCATCAGATCGATGAGCCAGTACACAAACACTGTTTACTCCTATCTGTCTACAGTTCTGTTTATCAAATAGTCTCATTAACATATGTTTGGCTAAACAATTTAACATAGGGAATACAAGCGAAATTGGCTTCTCCTCTATAACTGTTAAACTTCATCAAGTTGGCTTCTCCTCTATAACTGTTAAACTTCATCAAATTGGCTTCTCCTCTATAACTGTTAAACTTCATCAAATTGGCTTCTCCTCTATAACTGTTAAACTTCATCAAGTTGGCTTCTCCTCTATAACTGTTAAACTTCAACATCGACACTTTTTAGACTTAGAATTCTTAAAATAGCTCATCAACATCTTTTCAAGAAACGGGTTAATTTCTAATAAAAAAAAGAATTTTATCCTTTTGTCCAGATAGAAAATAAACTCCTCTAACTTGAGGTAGGATGATTTATTGCTATGAAGTTATCCCCATACCTACAGCAATTCTGTCACTTTTCACGCACTTTCTCGCGTTACTCGTCATCTACAGGCAGTCAGCCAACGCGTTATCTTTCACGTCACCTGATGTTTTACCTAGAGTAAATGATAATAAAGCCAACGGTGCACCTTAATGACGTAACGACGTAGATACAAGCTTTGAGGTCACTGACCCCAGGCTAACTGGATAAGCTTGCAGTGGCCTGCTGTTTACTGACAATAACAACCTTCTCCACAAATTACCAGGTCGTATTCCACGTTAACTCCTTAATGAAACCCCTCTTACCGCCATATCTGGGAGTTCCAAATGATGGTCAGTACGGATCTCAAACGTCTTGTTATTAAATATATCTCCACAAGCTACAGAACATTCTAAAACCGAGATTAAAGTAAACCCTATGATAATCTAACCAACAAGAACGAAACCCAAAACAAAAAGACCTGATACATGATTATTGTCTCCTGCATATCTCTGAGCATCGCGCGTATGAAATGGTTCAGTTTGAACAGCATGGGAGGACTATCCAATCGACAGGTATAATAAAAAAACAACATAATGCAGCTCATGTTTGTAAGGATTTGAAAAACTGGTTCCTCGCTATTGTGCCACTTAGCAATATTTGCCCAATGTTTCGGACCATTTGGTTAATGTTAGAAACGTGGCTAAGTGTAAATGTAACTATCAAATTCTACCAAAAAACCGTAATAGGCCTCTAGATTATTGTATTGAGGGTACTAAACTTTTCATATATAAAATGAAAGTTAACAATCTATTACCTTATTCTTGAAACTCCAGGAATACCTAAAGGAATTGTATATTCAAGATAGGTGTATTAGTTACAAACATGGGGAATGGCGGACATTTGACAAATTTTGGTCCTCATTGAATCTCCTTTTCAATGTGGTGTAAAACATATATATAGTTACAGGTCTATGGATGGTAGTGAATGTATATAACATTCCAAGTGCACCATACTTACTGGTCAGGGTAAAGGGGTGAATATGTCGAAATATAAGTGAAACACTCTTGCGTTCGAACGTAAACACCAATCAAACAAACAAACAAAAAAGAAAGCTAACTGTAGTTCTGTCTAGTGAAGGGCCCGTGGTGGGGGAAAGTGGCTAGCACGTCTAACTGCCTATCCTCCTTTGATGTGATGTACGGTTTAGACCCCTACCAAATATGATAAAGTGGAGTGCCGAAGGTAGGCATCGCGGACTCTACTCATATGTGGCGGAGGCCCCACCCCCTCTCGCGACTTCTGCTTTTGCTGGGTGGTTTCTGCGAGGTTTCCTTCCCGCATTCCACGGTGTGGTGTGATGCAGACTTGGCGACATCTGTTATCGCTTACGGCGTTAAATACCAATCCAACAAACGAAAAATGTTATAAAAATGATTCATACATGTCTTTGATAATGAAATGTATTTGTTTTGTTTTCTCGACCAGTTTTTAGATAGCTTTGTCGATCGAGCCCCAGGCGACTCTCTGGATGTTGATATCATCTCCTATTCCTAGTTTTTATGGTGTCTTTTCCCTGTAAGGATATAAATGATCTTAATGATAACACTCCCTTGGGAGACATTTTGCTGACACCGTAAGCTAATCCAATACTGAACCTTGTAGCATTACATAACTGTCCAAAACTTTTTTCTAGTATTTCATTGGTGCATGGAACGTCGTGTCTTTCTTTTTATCGTAAACCATCACCAACAGTGACGTTTCAAAAGGAGAGAAATAATTCATTAAAAATCACGTTGCATGGTCCATCTTTGAAATGCAGATCATCATCTTAAGGCAATGTTACACGACCTGGGAATTAATGCAGACTGCTCTGACAAGCCAATCCAGATGGACAAAAAACTAAACCTCAATCACCTTTTTTTCCGTGAACTTTCGTTACCAACTGCATCTAAATTTAACTGAGATCTATTCTGTATAAAGCGTATTTGTTATGATCGACACTCATATATTTAGCACAGACCTATGCAATGCCAAAGCAGCGTCATCTCTGCATCGCACAGGAAGATGCCTAACAACATGTTTTGAACTTAGCGCCTTATTTAACTCCGATGGTCCATTTTCTGGATTTCTTTCCACTACGATTAAAAGCTCTTGTAAAAAGGGAGGCGATTAACAGACCAAACGTCGAGGGTCCAGGGGACGTAAAGTTATTAAACGGCTAAAATATCAGAAACAATCGCACTGGAAAGTGGACGTGAATGTCTCTTTGAAGATATTTTCTGATTGCTTGAACACGCTTCCGGTTTGGTTTATCATTTTTTTATGACTGTGTTGGATGAAGGAAACCAGCCCCGACATCAATTAACTTACAATCAATGGCAATATAAGACAACCCAGAAATTTACCCACCGGCCTATATGATGCGCTATAAGAGTAACTGTGCAAATATATAGTGCTAAATATCACAAGAAATTGGCCACCTATTGTCCTTAACTTGATACACCATGGGCCGGTGATCATCGGCCTCGTATTGTCCTTAACTTGATACACCAGCAAGGAGAGGCGCTCATCGGCATCGTATTTGCGGTATTGCTCTTACCTGTGTAAACAACAGAGGAATTAGTCCACGTCACGATGAAGTCCTATATCTCTAATCGGCTATTAGTGATTTAATCTGTGGTACAAGCGACTATAATCGCCAGTCTTTCGAACAAATGTGTTTTTGACACAATCCTAGCACGGAAATTGATACATAGAAATAATAAAGATATATGTTCAAACTGTATTTCGGAGGAATCTTCAAACAAAGTATAACCATCTAAGTGTTGTGATTAGTGTGGCGTTATGTTGGTTTAGGTGACACTCCTTTCAGCACTGATATACACTACCTCTTCCACAAACTATTTTTGATGACGTGACAGGACAATGGACCTACATTCAAACATTTTTAGAAGACAACATGTAATTAATCTCTAGCTGTTAACAACTAACGAGTCATTTTGTAACCATCAAGTACCATCTAGCTTTTCAACACAGACTGGGAACTTTGGGATTTACCCACGCCATCAGTATCTTATACCAGTCAGCCACGAGACGGCGCCCTACTTTTAGGCACAGTTACGAAAAATCCAGTTGCTTACAAATTTGAAAATGTGTAGAGTGTACCTTTACTGGAAACAAATTTTTATATAGGAATTGCGAATAACACTACTCAAAATGGTTTATGACCAAGCGGACTGTACGTAAGGTAGGAGGCAAGACCGCTTCCGGTTATAATCAAATACTAACTAGTATGAGCTTTTTACTTGCGCAAAACGAATATTATAAACATCTTGTAATTTTGGGCACGGGTTAACTTAATTAAAATTTGAATATAATTTCATCTTATTAAAACAACATACAGATGAGATTGTATTTCAACAAACTCTGCAAAATAATATTATCTTCATTTCAAAATGAAACAATATTCGTGCGCCAGCACATTCCGACAAAGCTGTCGTTAAATGCAATCCCGGTCAAAATCTTTAAACTTCTCCACCTCGACCTCTCGCAGGGTTTTGATGTGAAGTGTGTTCGATAATTGTAAAATCAACTTTCATTATCCTGCATGGTTAATCCGTTTCTGTGTGATCATTTTTAAGTCTTTCCAAATGTTCGTTTTAAAGTTCACTCACAATTGCGTTGTTAAACCAGTCACTTGACGTTATATTTAGTCTGTTATATATCTATTTATATCGTATCCAAGCTGACAGTTCCGAGAGCGCCAGGACTCGTCCATACACAGCCATATAACCTATACGATACACACAAATAGGACTGCTGAACATTGCACGTTGACAGTTTGTTCTTCTTTATGCTGTAAACATCATGACTTGAAAACAGATTCAGAGATTATTCTCTAACTAGATCGCCATCTTTCTTTATTTTGTGAGATTTCGGCTAAAGCTGATATGGTATTTCATAGAACATACTCGAATCCCACTGGGAATTAGATCAAGCAAACGGACTTGGATTTTAAACAAGCGATTCAAAATTAGAGAATGAAGTTGCCCTTTATGTAAGGGTGTCGTCGGAATGAAGTATCACAATATGTAGATGCCATTATCAGTGAGGTGACACGAAAACTTGTTCTGCGTATTAAAGCAGGTATATGTGTGTCGTTGACGCCCGTTGCGTAAGTCGGTGCTGATATAGTAGTTTCGCCTAGTACACAATTAGGCCTCAATTATACCCATAGCCGTTTGTGTAACCCATTCACACATTTATCAAGCTTAATGAGTAAAACAAATAAATCAATAAATCGATGATTATATTTTTGAGGCCAAACGTAGGCCTATGTAGGATATGAATGGCAACACGTTGTGGAGTGTGGACTTGGTCCGCGTACTGGTGACAACATGATACATGTTGACTTGTAGTGTAATACTGGAGTGACAGTTAGCACCAACAGCATCAACTATCGGACAAACACTTTTTTGTAAGTTTGCAGACTACGCCATGCTCGAGCTATCCGCCGAGAAATAGCTTGCCATATAACACAGTCTTGTAATTAAAGAGGTTGATACCCCTCATCCGGGTGTTTGAACTAGTCGGTCTGTAACAGCCGGCACGGGGTTATACTTTACCATGACGACATTTAGTCAAAAGGTTGATGCCCCTCATCCGGGTGTTTGAACTAGTGCCTGTAACAGCCGGCACGGGGTTATACTATATAACATGACGACATTTAGTCAAAAGGTTGATGCCCCTCATCCGGGTGTTTGAACTAGTGTCTGTAACAGCGGGCACGGGGTTATACTTTACCATGGCGACATTTAGTCAAAGGGTTGATGCCCCTCATCCGGGTGTTTGAACTATTGCCTGTAACAGCCGGCACGGGGATATACTTTACCATGACGACATTTAGGCAAAAGGTTGATGCTCCTCGTCCGGGTGTTTGAACCAGTGCCTGTAACAGCCGGCACGGGGTTATACTTTGCCATGACGACATTAGCCTAACTGAACCATTGTGTTGAATGGCAGTGGCATTAATTAACCTAATAAAACAAGTACCTATGTCAGTTTTTGACCAATTTCATATTTCTGCCCAAATCAGCTCTACATCACGAGAGACACGTTTTGTAATAATAAGCTTACTGCAAAACTGACTGTTGATGTGTTGGAAATCAATAAGATAATTGGCCCATTTAACAGGGGTTTTTTTTCTTCAATTTATTCAAAAGTGGTAATATGACTTAGGTACTAATTTTATTAGGGTGACGATATGTAGGCTACCCACCTCTACAGACACCAACTCTCCGTATATACGAAAATAGTGCTTTACAATGTTAAACAAATGTCAAAACTTGAGTCTAACATTCAACATAATCAGCGTTTTAATTCGAAACTTGGTCATTTTATCCACCAGGGGGTGTAGCTGCAATTGTATTTATATGAGATTTATCAGCCAAGGATCGTATTTCAGAGTAACTCGGAATAAAACTATTTTTATTTGTTTCATTTTCTGTAAATAGCCATTTTTGTGATTGATTAGAAGTGTAACTTACCCGAGATAATAAAATAGTTCTCCTAGTGTCGGTACTTTAACAGGTTAGGCACAACCGACCTGTCTAGAATGGAGGTAAAAAAGCGTGTTTTTCTCGAAAAACTTTGACTATATTTGTTTTAAATAGATTCAAACTGCAATAACGCATCTAGTTGCATATTGTTACATTGCATAAAAGGATTTTCTCAACTGTTTCCGTTAAGAATTTGTCAGTAGGTGGTGCATATTATTATCCCCCATTATTATGCAAATGAGATAGGTAACAATTTTTTTTTATTCAAGATTCTGGTTCTGGCAAGAAACAAACTATGCGTGTAGAAGTTTCAGTTTCATAGATGAATATAAACGGCAGTTATTTAGCTGAAACGACCTTTTTTACCTCCAATTAGAGAAGGCAATTGTGCCTAACCTGTTTAATATATAAATACACTGTAAGCACTTATCCTTATCTGTACATTCCAAACTCAAACATAATGATTTTAGATGTTATTTGTTTTAAAAAGAGTGAATTTCTTCAAAAATATGAAATGAAAATGACTTTGATTTTAACAAACTGTCATCAAGATGAATCTTGTGATTTATTAAGAAAAATATATTTCTAAGATATGTTAATGGTACATGTAGTTATTCAACTGTAACTTGACCTTTTCAGACATGTGATAAATGAACTGATAGAAACAGAGAGGACTTACGTTGTAGAATTGGATGATATTTTAAGGGTAAGTAATATGAGAAAGTCAAATGTTGTGTCAAATATTAATTTAATAAAATCATACTTTTAATAATTCCTAATGATAATAGGACTCCTCTGGCTAAGGGCAGTTTGTTTAAAGAGTAACAATACTGTGTTTGCTTAGCACTGGAGGAAGATTAACTTTCCAACATTATGGAAGCTCTTCACAACTTGATTGTGCTAGTGTCTGTTATTGTTGGAATACTGGAATTCACTGCTGTCATATAAGCACCCCTGCAAAAAATGTAAAATTTCTCGCGACCACTAATTTTCAGTTTTAAAATTTCTCACCTGATTCTACACACGGCGATTATGGTTTGAAACAAATCTTAACTTCATGTACTATAGGATTAACTTTTATGTGATAAATTCCACTTTTTTCAATTTGAAATCAATATTGAAGTGGGTTTTATAAAAAAAAATAGTTTTTTTTAAAAATTTCTCACCAGACATAGGATTTCACGCAACCCACGGTCGCATGGTCGCACGATTTTCCAGGCGTGCATATAAGTGAAATACTGTTAAGCTGGTCATAAAACATCAATCCATCACTCTTAATGCTAATATGAAAGATCTGTGACAGCATTATGAATCTTTCAAGTCTGATTTTAAACCCTTTTTTTGCTTGTGCTTTTCACTTACTGTCTTTCTCTTCATGCTGTTCTGGGAAAGAAATAGAAATTGATGTCATGTCAAATTTTGTTTAATGAGTATGATGGAAAATAACAAAAAGTGTAAAAGTATGTTGGTTTTTTTTTTTACATAATTTATAATTAACAATTGCTCAGTCATTATATTCTAATTGCTGGCTAAACGGATATGTTTACGTGAATGGCAAACTACTCTCTACAAACATTCACTGGTGAACAGGAAAGGTCTAGAAAATTTATTAAATTCCCCCTAGAATGGTTCAGGAAGAACTGGAATTCCACCTGCTTTTGAATGCCTGACCACTAAACAGAAGGTTTCCATGTCACATATATATGGATGTGTTATTGTGGCTATTTACTGTGGACTGCACCACCTTTGTATCATTGAAATACCCTTGATTTTGAAGTTTAACCCCAATCAGTCAAATCCAGTCTAACAATAACCCTTTTGGGTGTCTTTGTTTCCAGGGTTATTGTTATGAAGTGGATAACCCCAGTGCTCATGTACCGGCTGTCTTAAAAGGAAAACGCAATGTTTTGTTTGGGAATTTGGAACAGCTCTACTGTTTCCATAATGAGTAAGTGTAAACATTCTTATTTTTAAATTATCACATTTAAAAACACTTTAAAAAAGTTAAAAGTGTACCATTTTAGGTTTGACATATTCTTTCTTGGTAAAACCAATAAAATATAATAAAATCCTTTGGATTATTTAATTAAAAGTAAATGTAGTAAACAAATTAAAATTTGAAAATGAAATTTATTTTGACATGTTTGTCTTTTCAGTATTTTTATTCAAGATCTGCAAGATTGTCGAGAAACGCCACGTCTTATAGGAAAATGTTTTCTCGATAGAGTAAGTTTATCTTCTTCGGTTATTGATTTAGGCATATATTTTTTTATACTCACAGATAAATAAATTTGATAAAATGATTCATCCATACACCTTATTTGATGTATACTTTCAATTTTGAAAATATTATCAAAACAATGTAAAAATTATTATGTGCCAGTAAATTTTTTTTTTTCTTAAAATTAATGATACATGCAACTGATTTGTTCCTCTAATTTTCTAATCAATGTTGCTAACGACATTTGTACCTCCACTTTTTAGAAGGAAGAGTTCCAGATGTACAGCACATATTGTCAGAACAAACCGCAAGCTGAAGCTCTCAGAAATCAAGTCGGTGATTATCATCCATTCTTTAAGGTAAGCATCAACTGCCCCCTTAAAGCTGACTATAGATGTATATATATATATATATATATACAGGTGCCGGGCTCAAATCCCGGTGGAGGCAAGCCCATTTTTATCTCTTTATTTATTCATAATATATATAATGGAGAAACTTAGGGCAATTATTTGTCTGTTCGTCAGTGCATGCATCATGCATGTATTTTTCAGACCATATCACAGTTACTTTTAAAACTGTCGAGATTTTTTGCCCCATATTAATATCAAATATCAATATATATCAAAATGAAACTTGAACAATCCGCCATCACAATATAAGTGAAATACCCTTAAGTCAAACTTTAAAACACAATTATCAAACAAAGAATAAGAGAATGCAAGTCTGAAGGATTAGATCCACCGTGATGTTTTTCTTTTTAATTTAATAGTATTTTTTTTTCGCTTCAGGAATGTCAGAGAAAATTAGGCCACAAACTTCCCCTTGGGGCATACCTGTTAAAACCAGTTCAGAGAATTACCAAATACCAACTCTTATTAAAGGTGAGTTCAGGCTTTGACCTTTGATTTTTAAAAATATTTACAAATTAATAAAGATATAAGATGAAATTTAAAATCTTAAATGTTAGTAAAAACAAGTCAAATCTCTTTAAGCAAATAGACAACTTTGGAATAATGAAGATGTTCATGTTAATTGAAACATCTAATGCTATATAAAACATATTTTAGCAAACAATTAAAGTGTAGTTCTGAGAATTGACTAATTTGTGTTTCCAGGAAATGTTAAAATATGTTGATGATGACGCTGACTGTCAGGAGGAATTGAAAGAGGCTCTCGATGCCATGTTATCTCTACTCAAGCATGTGAATGATCTGATGCATCAAATAGCTATTAAAGATTTCCCTGTAAGTATTTCTGAGACCACATGACCAATTGAGCTGTTTTTCAGTTCTGTCTTCAGTCATATTACTCAATTTGGTTTTGAGTACACTTCAGGGCCAACTTGCACAATTAAAATTGAAGGTGATACTTAAGAGAAAAAAGTAGCCACCTTAAACCTAATGCTGAGGGCTCGTCTTCTTAGCTTAGGGCCCTGTGGGGGAGCGGGTTGGCCAGTCTTGCAGAATACTCCCTTGGCTTCCTCGGTCGATCGTAAGAGGCGAGAAAAGAGG
>JAVFBX010179538.1:0-25875 GCA_034783855.1 Mopalia kennerleyi
ACAACGCCATCCGACTCGGCTGACATTTAAAACAGCGAAAAACGCCGTAGAAAAAGTCTTCAAAAACAATTTTTCTGCTATTTTGGTTGCCATAAATTATAGCGATTGTGAAATAGACATGTTTTAATCTATGTTCGGGACAACCAATTCACTATTTGTGCTGTATGTTTTATGAAATTAAGAAAACAAAATTTGAAGCGGTTCATGAATGAGGCGTTTCATAACGCCATGACTACATGTCCTTGGACCTAATTGAATTGAATTCGTGAATTCAACATGGGTCCAACTCCTTACTTTGTAAATTTTGAGGTTATACTGTTTTATAGTCTTTAGCTAATATGCTTTATATATTAGCTAATATACTAATATACTTTGAATATTTTGAGTAATGAAGCCTAATAAAAGCAATACTAGTATTTCATATCCCGAAAATGCACTATACACTGCGCAATTAGCTGTCAAGACAGCCAAATTGAATGTTGTAAAAAAAGTTGGAAAATATCTGAATCCAGATGCACATGCTATTGTTAATAACTTAGTACGTACTGACCTAAGAGAAGAAGAGGAGTCAGATTTTGATGTTGAATGACGTGAATCAGAAGTTCTTGTTCTGTGATACAATGTATTACATCTGCGTATAAGGGTGGGTGGAATTTCATCCGAGGTCTCCTATAATGTGTTCCATGCAGTTTGAGATTGAAATAAAGTGGTTAAACTCATATTCGCCATATCCTGTGTTTTTCTTTGATCATATTTCATTGTTTAATTCAAAAAGGGCCCAACTCCAGTGTTTACAGCTTCCTGTGATCAGATAGGCAACTGATTGATAACCATATTTTACCATTTATTTAATCTCATATGGCACTACAAGTGTAAGATATATAAAGGAATAAAACACATTTTCTCTTTTTGAAAAACATCAAAAACGCTCTCCTGTAAAATTTTACTCTGTGGAGTTGGGCCCTTATCGAACTCACCGATTTATTTGTGTTGAATCATCCCCCAGTGATGCTGAAAGCACACGAATAAGGATTACGGAAAGTCTAGGGTAAAACCTATTTTACAGTGTAGTTTATACTTCCCTTTGGTTCTAGTGCAATCGGCTGTAACGATGTCTTCTTCGGCATTTAGTGTCGATACTAGGAGAAATGCAGAGGTAACACATGTCAATACAGTGAGCCATTCAACCCCATAGTCTGGAACCTTTACACAATGGCAGATTTCCCATGATGCTTTTCTCAGCATATTCAGCTTGCTCATTCTAAAATTGATCGATTCTGATTTCTATGTCGATACATTGACTTTAAGGCACACCCTCGCCATCTTGTTTTGCACATTTTTTTATTTGCTGATATGTGGATAACGTCGCCCCAAATTTTGGCGGAAATTAATGCCCGATAGTCTGGCATGGCGTACGATAATTGTCTTTGTCTCGCCTACAGTATAATGCTATCTGCCTTTAACACGACTTTCGTCAAGAAGATATTGGCCAACCATTGTTTTCTGGATGGTGACAAGCTGTAAATAAAGGGCGCATTGCTGGCTATTACCAAATATCTGTGGAGCGGTTTGGGTTGCTCAAACTAATCGGTACTACAGGTGATACTTGATCAAATATAACTATTTATAGTTATATACTACTACGTACTCTCGATCAGGACGTAGTCCGTGCATTTCTACTGTTTAAAATTAAAAAGGTCAGACCGTCGAGTAAGATTTGGCTTGAATTTCAGTGTCAGGTTTAGGGTTAGTTTTAGGGTTAGGTTTAGGTTTAGTTTAGGGTTAGGTTTATGTTGGGCTTTTGAGTTAGTATAAGGGTTAGTTTTAACCAGGAAATAAAAAAATTCACGTATATCTTACATGACGGATAGGCCATTAAAAATGGCAGCTTATAAACTTTTGCTATTTTCGCTAGGTATGGCTCCGGGAAGTTTACCATTGTTTCTCAGCTTTAAGTATATTCATTAATAAAAAAATCCTTTTGATTATTTTCAACTTTGAAATACGGCGTAAATATATGTGTTGCTATAAGAGTCTTTACATGTAAGCTTATACTGATAAATTTGCTTTTGATAGGGAAAATATGGAGGTGAAGGCGGGAAGTATGGAAGCGATGTCATTCGACTGGTTGGCTTCACTGGCAACAGATATGAGACAGACAGTTCACGAGACAGAATAGAAAGTCACCAGAAATAGACCGACTCTCTGAGAGCACCAGAGCATCAGAAAGCTCCATCCTCCTTGAATGTGAACATATATAGCGGGCGGTACATGAAGTCATTATTGAGCTATATAACCAGGATAGTTGTTTCATGTTGGTGATCTGCAGAGAGACACTGAGTAGTCTGGAAGGAGGTAGGCTTTGTTGTGACGATCAGCGACGACTATGTCCAATGTTATTTCAGTCTATAGTGCCGTTACACACTCCATTGGGATACACTTGGGCTAATTCAGCGTATCTGTCCCTAATGGCCATTTCATCATCAAGCTATATTTATTCCAAGTGTGATGTATAGCTTATATCAATTTGTCAGCTAACACGATATAAATAAATCAAATTAGTTCGAGTGTTAGATAACCGTTCTCATGTTATATGTTTATATCAGCTGCCTGGACATCATTACCCTTTCCTAAGAGTTCAGTGCGTGCTGTGTAAAATAAAACGATGATTAAATTGTGAAATATCGGAAACCTTTTTGTTGTAAAAGTCTAATAACACACAGTATTTACATGAGAACTGTGTATAGTATGCCTTATTTATGGTGATTTTAACTGGCTGCAGTAAGTGGGTGGTGGGATAGTGGGATACGAAGCACCTGTTGGTAAACCTATCCTTCTACAGAAGTCGTGTATGGTATAGAAATAGAGAGTGCTTTGTTTTTAGATAAAGTCTCTAACTAGGTAACAGGTGCTATTCAGACATTTAAACTAGGTCAGCTTACAATATATAATAAAACGATTTTCTGAATTAGAACTCACGATTGTTACCTGTTACCAGCTTTATTACTTATTTTTAGAGAAAGAAATGTGTATAATTACACAAGTTGTATAATGATTTCAATGTTCAGGGTAGGTGGGCGTCCTTAGAGCTCGGTAAAACAGTACAAAAATTTGAAGCATTGTCTATCCTTCCCATATATGTTTTAATTAACAAATGTTTCCGGTTTTGATTGAAAAAGTACATTTGAACAACTGTTTGTACCAAACATGTACTGTTTATAACTGAGAACAAGACAAATCAATATGTGTTTTATATAGAGTGTGTTAAAGTAGATAACTTGTTAGAGTGGGTTGTTGTCAATTTTATAGTGACAAGAGTTCTTGACATCGTAACACAACGAAATAAAAATCATGAAGCACAGTGTATCTGACCTGTACTCGATCAAACCGGCTGCTATCGGTTCTAGGGACGACTCTCAATCCGATCATGAGAAATTGTTTATGTTTGTAAGGATCAACCTTTGTTCGTTGTTGTTTTGTTGTTGTTGTTGTTGTTTTTGCGGAGGGGAGAATAAGCTGTGTTTATCGTTGTCCTGGAAAGTTTTCCTCTTATAACAGGACTATGTTTTGCCATTGTGTTATGGACAATCGGAAGGACATTTCACAATCACTACATGAAATAAATTATATAAGATTGGGAAATTATAAGAGACCAAAACGCATCACGAAACAAGGACATGTTTTAGGAAAATGTTTCAACGTGTCGTGACGCGATGTAGTTCTGGATAAACAAAATAATATCCTTTCTTAAAAGCTTGCCCCACGGCGATATCACATTAAATCCGGCTAGGTGTAATGTTATTGCGACATCGGATTAGTGAGAAGCATCATTGTATAGCGCTTTAACATAAACGTTTAGGACGCACAACATTATCCGGAACCGTAACCCTGAATGTGCAGTATATAATTAATTTCAATCAGCAGGTAATAATTGCGTTGAGAAATAATTTATAGTGTGCATGGCCTCTCATTTAGTTTATGCCTGAGTACCAATATTATCGTCTGATGTAAACCATATCAATTTGTTCTGCATTCATTGACACCGACTGCTGCATCCGGGCTGGACATTATATTAATGGTGGTGCTAGTATCATGTATTATTAACCTATGGTACACAAATGCGTAAAAGTAAAACACAAATACACCTATCTTATATATATCCGATTAACATTACACGCTTCAGTTAAATGCCTGAGGAAGCACAAAATGGAGCGCATTACGGGGCACATAATATCACCCTCAGGGCACATTCTTGTACTTTCACTACTAATCCAAAATCGCTGCCATCTTACCGGTTTGGGCTTCACTGCACATAGCAGATGAGCTGTTTCTATTGTGTAGCCTCTGACGAAAGCACTGTCTGAGAGATGAACATTTTAAGCAAATGCAGTCCTATTGCAATGTCCATTGTAACAGAATGTTTATTACAAATAACGGCCATTACACACGTTTCCGTCTAGACACGAGCATCACGAAACGAGAACAATGCTTATGTTAAACATGTTTATATCTCCACAACAAGGGTGGGGGAAGTTGTGATTTATAACAAAAGTTTATTCCGTGCCATGAACATTACTCTATCCAAAATAGGCAAATGCTGATGCGATCATTGTCTTACTAGCAGTAATAAAAGTGATGGGCGGATATTGAATGGGAATGGATTGAAGCCCTTCCAACAGAGAAGCAGCTCCACTAGGCCATTAGGGACTATTGATGAGGGTAACTGGAAACTTTATCGATTCATGTCTAATATTGGTCTAATAAGGTCACATGGTGTGCTGATGGTTAACAAAATGTTCCACTAAAATTCTATGATTTCTATTCCATCCGATCAGATTGATGTTATTTAAACACAGGGAGCGTATTTCGACAAAAATAGCCTTATGTCGCGTTCATAGTTACAGTCCGGCGCAAATAACATTAACATCATACAAAAATGTGTGCTTGAGAATTGCACGTCAGGGTTTGGCAGCTTCAGACATTTGATGGTCAACGAGCGTGAATCTCTCCAGCATGCAACATTATTATTATTACTGCGCACCAACAGAACTCGTCCAACATCGTGTTTTGTTTGGGACTAAATGACGTGGTTTCGACTACACAGAACAAAACAATTTGGCATGAGGTATAACAATGATATTTACTGATTTGGTTTGGTTCTTGACTTGACAGTACAGATTTTGATCACCTCAATGGCATTATATTGTGGGATAGTCTTTTAAACAAGAGAGTTTTATTCCGAAATAATTCAACATCTGTAGTGAAGTCAACTACTGTAGAGGGAGATCGTTAGTTTGTCCGAGGCGTGACCGTATTTTAACAGAAATGTGACCATTTATTATTTATAAACATGAACATGTTTTGGAATGGAGCTTCCTGATGGCCTGTGCTTTCTTGCTCAAAGTCTCTTAAGGCTAAGGTGACCTTAACACTCAAGGTGATACTTAAGAGGAAAATTGAGCCCCCTTACAACTTATGCTAAGTAGGGCTTTGTGAAAGATGCTTGTCGCCTTAGTTTAGGTCTAAGGGGAAAACTAAGGTAACCTTAGCTTAAGGAGGCTTTGTGAAAGTGGGCCCTGGTGTTCTGGGAGCTAAAGGGTGACGATCTGTTTGTGATGTCGTTGTATTGTGTCGAGGATGGTTTCCTTCATTCATTGGGCTGGTACACCGTCATATGAGCGAAATAACCTTAAACACGGGGTTAAACCCAAATCAAACAAACAAACACACGGATGAAATTACCACCTGTTTCCGAAAGAAAACACTCAATTTAGTTCTGGAAGAAATAGCCCTGTACGGTACTATTTCGACCAGTAAGTATAGTGTAAAGTGTAAAGCCACAGAAGATATTCTTATAACATAAACAATTAATCGTTCGAGTAACCCGTTAGTCGAATCATAACGGCTACCATGATTCGACTGAAAAGTACTTCCTGATACGTGAGTTTATGAATATGACTAGAGAGTTTACATTTCCCTGGTAACTTGGGATTTTAACTTGGGATATTATCCTGCGATAGGAACGCGACGATTGGTCATTCGTAGCTGATCTTGTAACTTCTCTGACATGTGAGGTCTGGATACGAGGTGATGCGAGTCTATACATTCTGATACGATATGGTGGGCTTGGATGCGATATGGTCACGATTTGGTCTATGCCAGGTGTCACGATATGGTCTCCCGTTCAGATACTACCATATACACTCCAATAGGGTTATCCCGATTGAGTCAACGATTATCCTATAAGGTATGATCAGATCTTGAGTTAGTGGTGGCAATCGGGTTGATCGTAGGAAAGTTTTGGACGGTTACAAATTAAGTTTGTAAACGTTAAAGAAACATTAAAGTCCATGGTCAGTCAGCATGTATATATATCCGTTGGGATCCAACCCTATATATAGCTCAAATCGTGATCACCGACAGTCCTCATCGAGAAAGACATGGCTACCAGAATCGTATCCTATCGCAACATGGCGTATTGGTAGGTGATGAAGGTATCAAAAGATATCCAACCGTATCTTCACGAACCCGATCGTCCTAAATCGGGGAATTTGATCGCGATGATCGTGTTACATCGATACCCAATAGTGGACTGAAACGGGATAATCCAATAGGAAAGTATGTGATTGTATCTTAACAGGAGACCAGATCGTGTCCCTTGAAATTGACCATGTCGCATCCAAGCGCACCTTATCGTAGAGAACATATCGACTCACATCATCTCGTATCCAACCCTGACATTCCAGAGAAGTTCCACGATCGTCCATAATCGTCGCATTCGTAACAGATCGCACGACAGAGGGAATCTAGCATTAGAATCAACATTTGACTGTTCTAGATCAGTGAGGGGAATTTCTTAACTTATTTGTGATACTTAATAGTGTTTCAGAAAAATTGTTCAAGAATGAATGATGTAAGTCTTCAAAATAACTAAAGAGTATGTCCCTACCTTGTTGTGATCTTTGTTATCATAAATGTCAAACAAATAAAAATAATTTTCAAGTAGTAAGTACTTTGTTGTGATCTTAATATGTTCAAAAATTATTCAACATATCATAATAATTTAGGAAGCTTTATCCACTTCCTTGTGATTTTAACTTTTTATGATCAATGTGTTCACGACAATTTATTAAACATAATAACTTTATTACATTGCCCTACGTCCTTATTGTTTTTACTTTTATTATTAATGTGTTCACGACATTACAACTGATCATAATTATTTATGAGCATTTCCCTACATATTTGTGATCTTCACTTTTCATCGTAAATCAAGAATTTGTAGATATAACATTAAAATTAAGGAAGATTTTTCCATTTTCTTATCATAAGTGTGTTGAAAAATTATTGATATAACGATCCTAGTAAGTTAGATGTAAGAGGTATTCTCCCCATACTTGTGATTTTCACACATGTATGTTTTTCATAATAATGATATCAAATGCTAAAGAGTTTAAGACAAATTATAACCTTGCGTGTAATCTATTTGTTCTAGTGTAAATGGCACCAATCTTCCGACAATGGCTTATTTACAATCGTGTATCACAATGAGTAACATTATAACTGTATTTAATAAGTACAAATAGAGTTTTCCCCTATAACTTGTGTCATATTATGTCATATTTTTTAAATCATAATCATAACGCTTTTACATTAGTTGAATGTATTTAATATTATGTTCAATTGTGGTCTTCACTTTTATCACATACTCCTCCAGACAATAATAATGTAACTGTTGTTTATTTTGTTAGTGATGTAATCTGGTGGGGGGTTTTTCTTTCTTTTTGTTGTGATTAACATATCGTGTTAACCTCGGGTTTAACGTGTATTTTTAATTTCTTTACATTCAAAATTTCTCCTTTATATAATGGTGTTTGTAAGGTTGGGCGTATTATTGTCAGGCATAGGTTGCCAGAAGCTCTTAAGAAAATGGGGTCATATCGTCACTGATTTTACTTTTTTTCCTTGTTTGTTCTTCAATAACTGCCCAGGGCTGAATGTGTAGAAGACATTCGGTGGTATTAACAATGAGAAACAGGATACATATCTAGGCCACACATTTCCGTCTTGTTTACAGGACAAAATACGTCTACCTGAGTACCTGTCAATTTAAAATGTTCATGTATAACTTCCTTAACATTGTACACAGACTGATATTGGAGGCACATGTGTCCTAACAATGATAGACCTGAACACCTGAATTTTTCATAATGTGTATCTTGTAGTGTACGTGTTGTAATATTGCTCCTTCGCTCTAAAAAAACTACTTGGATCAAGCACAAAATATTCTAATATACGAATGATGTTATTAAAGGGTTTATATGAACTGCTAAATGCACCTTGTCATTTTTAAAAAGTTGTATTAACACTATAATCATACATAGAACACAGAGTATACTTGATTTTAACTTTTTATATGCGATCTTCATGATTTAAATGCTTTTCTAGCTGCGCCCTTTCTTCAGGAAAACATATCTGGTTAACTGATTTAGTATATATGATAGTCATATATTTAGTTCATGTCACTGAGTTTTTTTAAAGCTTTCTAAACGGTTTTAATGCATAACTATTAGACCCTTTTTTCTAAACCACGCACCTGAGTTTGTAGATTTTAGTCATACGTTGAGCTCACCTTGGATGTAAACTGGTAGTTTTAAAGCCGTTAAGACAGTTTAAATGGATGGTCATATGGCCAAAACACTCTTGGTTTATCCTGGGATTTACTATATAATCCCAGGTTTATCCTATAATCATCAATTCACGTGATTTAACTGAAATTAAACTGACACGGTCACCCACAATAAGGAATTTTCCTGTAAATTACAAAATCCATTTGATTCATTCTTATCTCCATGATATAGAGTACAACTGGCTAAGTCCTAAACCAGGACTAGGTTTTGAAGTGATATTCGGTAAATGAAGATAAATTGTGCGGTCATCGTGTGGCAAAATGTACTTAGATAAATACACCGGGCCTATGTAATGATATCATGAAGATGCATACTAATACATTCTTTTGAAAGTAGATAACAAGTTTGATTATCCTAAAACCCCCCAAAAAAATTTCTTTTTTGCCCACTATGGCGAAGAGTAGAGATCCGCCCCTTGACTTCATGGGAAAACTTGATAGTGAGGGAATTCCAGTCTGTGTTCAAAAGCTCGATGTTACTTGATGGCTACAACACGTTCACAACCAAATGAGTGTCGGGTTTTTTTTCCGGAAGCAAAACTTTTACGTTAATTCCATAAATGAGTGTGTAGGCTATTGAAACATCAATTTGATCAGCGCAAGTCTGCTGTTATTCTCACAAACGATTGGTATCTTTTAAAACCTTTCCCCCGGCTCGTCAAAACAACCTAAACATTGATTCTTTCTAATCCACAGTAGGCATACATTTCCAATTACTATATCAAATCGAAGAAATCCGAAATTGGCAATGTGACAACTGATTTAGGATGCCCATGCCTCTTTTCTGGTTGAAAGGTTCTGCTGCATAATTATTGTGTTAACAAATTACATCTGGTGTTGTAGATAAAGTCATGGATGCGTGTCGCGTGGTGTAAATCGTTATTATGTAAGTTGTACTTTAAACCGTTTTGTTATATGTGGGCCAGTTTGCTTTTTTTTAAGTCTGCAATACTGAATATGTCAATGGCATCATCTGGCTGCTTGTCGCTACATGGATCCTCTAGCTTTAATAAACTGCATATAGTGTTTTATATAGAATATACGAGCCACGTATTCCTATGAAAAAAAAACACCGTATAATAGACGAGCTGAGAATTATAATTCTTTTTATTTTAATTATCTTCTGGTCTGGTGTATGACCCGAGAGTTTAATGGTTTTGTAACAAGTTTTTGCACTGACACCCAGTATCCGGTGAACCATATGGTTGGAAACATTGTCCATTGTACGGGCCTAATTGTTTGTGTTATGTTTATAGGCAATACTATTTCTCATATATATATATACATTGAATTTATAGTATGGAAGATAAAACAGGTCATGTGTACACTTAGGACTTTCTAACATGGGACCAAGTACATGTATTGACCTATTTATGCGCATGGGTGAATTTTTAACAAGCCTGCCTAGGAAATGAGTAATGACTTAAATAATACAGAAATGGTTTAAAACTATTACGATAAATATATGCACACTAGCTTAATATATAAGGCAGTTTAAGTAAGTTCACCACGATAACTCTATGTAGAAAGATCGAGCCCAAGAAACCAATTCATCGATTATGTAGGTCAAGTCAACGAGACTATGCAGCAAAGAAGTGTATACTTTAATAAGTGTCATAATTAGAAAATTCGATAAAATCTATCCTTCAGTGTGTGGCATGTCCGGGGTTAGTGCAGAGACAAAGGGTGTGTCCCAATAAATGTCTATAAAACAGTTTAACATGGATCATTTCGCCTTTTAGCAAATGCATACCTTATTATTTTATCGCTATTTATTCATTTTACTTAAGCATTCTTCTCTGTTTGACCCCCACATCTGCATAAAATCAATCTGACCTTAGAACAAATACAGAACAATGCTAAAAGAGGATTATCTAGAGTGGTGTTACTTTTAGTTAGGTATTAAATGATAGTCCTTGACGTTTGCCAGATAGACTTGTGACTTTGAGGTTTCAAATTAATTATTACATTTCCATTTACCTAAAAGGGTACCAAAAATCTCCTAAGTTGTTCATATCTAGAAAGTCTATCTACATACGGTCTGCGGTTCACAGTCTGCTACTCTTCCACATCAAACTTTAAGCACACGCACCCAGTCCTTAAGGTCAACCCCTTTTTTTAATTACACTTATGTAACATCAACATGTAGCTTGATTACAATTGCATAGATTCTGTCATTTAAATTCTTAATTGCTTCTTTTTGTTGTGTTGTTTTTGTTATAGTTTTGTTTCTTTTTGTGTAATTACTTTCTCGGGTTGAACCATAAAGAGAATAGAAAAGTGCACCAAAGCATTGTATGAGGGGTGATCTGTTTGATCAATTCAACGAAACAACCAATGCTGGTTTTGCTACAAATAAATGAATGAATACTGTTATTTGATTGGGCTATTCAATACGTAATACAAAGGCACCCCATCAGATTGGCTTCGTTTTGCCCTTGAGTTTTGATAGCACCAGGACAACAGTAAGCACCTGCCAACACACGCTGTGAAGAGAGAGGCTTCACACCAAAACTTAAAAACAAGGATAATCAGACATCATTAGCTTTACTTTCAATTATGTAAATACATATATCCTTAAAAATATATATATTTAAATTAAAACACATCCTTCTGCTATGGCATATTCACCTATAAATAAACTATAGCTATAAAGTGCAAGCCCATTTGATATCAAATAAATAGTTTAAGCCAGATTTCTACGTTTATACATACAGTGTCAATATTTGAATGTATGTAACAAAACTGTTAACTGCTGTGTTATTCGAAACAGAACGTCAAATGAAATAACGTTATTCGTAACAGATTAACTTAATAAAGGTAGTGTATGCATTTTATGCAACTCAATCCTACTCCTTCTGACAGGGGTTAATCTGCATATAAATAGAAAATTAAATGTCTTCGATCAAAATGCAATATGGGTTGATCGGAATTTACGTGAAAGAGAAATAACTTCCTGTTCATACACTTGACAACACAATGGGCTTACCTAACGCGTTGTACTTCCTGTCCAGCTACTGTAACAGCTCATAAAAGTCATAATAATCCGTCAATCAGAAAAATGTTGAATAAGTTCAAGTGCCTTGTTAAAGGAAGATAAAGCCTTTGATTGACCCATATCAGAATCGAGTGCAGCAACAAATAAATATAACAGCAAACTTTCCCTGTCTTTATTGGACCATAAGTGTATAACATAATAGAGTTTGTTTTGTTTGTTTGCCCTCCTGGCACTCAGCAACTCACAGTAGGCTGATTTGATTTAGCCACGCTTCTGTTGATTTTAGTACCATTTGGCGCTCAGCTTTCTAATGGCAGCTCACTAGGTTTTCAATGTTGGTGTATATTTTTGTTTTCGTCAACATTAATCAGACGTCAATAACTAAATAACATTAACTATGTAGGCCTAGATCTTGTTAATCTTTCTTGATCGCCATAAACTAATTTCCAAAATAAGAGCCCATTTGAATATACCGAATTAGCCGATTATTCTGTTCTGTTGTTGTTATCTACATTCTTAAAACACATATTTCACAGCATGTGGATATCTTATTGCAATGGAATATGTCTCTTTCTCTGAGGTAGAATCGTACATTATTGGTTGAAAGACAGTCAGCAATTTACTTGTGAGTAAAACACATGGCAGAAAAATTCTGATGAAATTTTATAACCTGACACGTCAAAAAGTAAATATATATATATAACTCTTCAAAGACATACACAGTTATTAATTAAGCGAAACAAAAGAGACATTTGAGGATATCTTTAACTCGTTAATCCTCATAGAAATTAGGTAGATGATTTATACATAATTTATTTACATAAGCTGTTGTACGACTTTTTGTGAGAAAGTTATTTGTGACCAGAAGGTTGTGTGTAATGCCAGAACAAGAAATTAGAGTTATATTAAATTAAATTCCGCATGAATTAAAAGAGAAAGTGAACGTTTAAGTAAAGTATTTAAGCGTAAGTATGTTTAATGACAGTGCATGCTGTGTTAGGCGTGTCTAGACATGCTACTTCGCTGTCACAATTCATATAGATTCAGTGAGTGACATGTAATGACTAGATGGCGTACACCAATTTAAGCTTGATGCTGATCCACTCTCTATCAATATGTTTAAACAAACCTGTTTCAAATGTGTTCAAATTGTGGAAACCGCATCACTTTCTGTTAAGATGAAAACGTATCATAGCTTTCGTTTGTTGTCAAACATAAAGAAAGCAGAGAGTCGAACGTCATTTCGTGAACTTCCTCTCAACTTGAATTTCTTAAATGAATATGATCTATCTCGTTAAAAACCGATAAACGCATATATACGCATTGCTCAAATAGAGTTCTATAAAGATGTCTATTGATCCGTAAGAGGTTGTCGGTGAACACTTGTGGTTACGCGGTCAACCACGACATATACCCGATGTGGAAATTACTTGATGTTACCTGTTAATCTGCGCGTACTTGAGTAAAAAAATGAGTTGAATAGTGTTTATTTTTCAGTTCAAGTCTAGCACAACCATCATTCTATTATTGGTTCTTATAACATGGCGTGCAGATTAAACTAGCATGGTTATTGCTGTCTAGGCAATGATACAATTTTACGCATAATTTCGGATTACATCTTAATATGTGAAATATAATCCACTGGTACATATCATCCATAATCCACTGGTACATATCATCCATAAACGCATTATCATGGTCAATACAGTGTCTACAATACCTGTGTTACATCGCCATACCTTCATTATGGACTACCTAATTTTTCAAACAAGCGCTTGTAGAACACTTATTGATTTCTGGTTAGTTCGAAAGATAGAGATCTGTTCGTTGGTTTCATTTTAATAGTTTTACAATCATTTCCCACGTGTGTTGTCGGAGTTTCGTTGTGACGCACAGACAAACATGGTCATAGATTCCATTGATTAGACCCTCGTACACAAAACTGTTTCCAGACAGGGGGATCAAAGGTCAGCAAGCAATTGCCCTTGTACACTTTACCACGTGGCACCCTGTTCAAAAGGGCAACAAGCAATTGCCCTTGTACACCTTACCACGTGGCATCCAGTTGAAAAGGGCAACAAGCAATTGCCCTTGTACACCTTACCACGTGGCATCCAGTTGAAAAGGGCAACACGCAATTGCCCTTATACACATTACCACGTGGCACCCAGTTCGAAAGGGCAACAAGCAATTGACCGTATAAACATCACTACATGGCACCAAGATTAGAGGAGAAATAGGCAATTGCCCCAATACAACTTAATGCAAGTAAGGCACCCAGATGAGAGAGGCAACAAGCAATTGCCCTAAACGCCTTACTACATCGCACCCAGACCAGAGGGCTAACAAGCAATTGCCCCTATACAACTTAAAACAATTAAGGCACCCAGATGAGAGAGGCAACCAGCAATTGCCCTAAACACCTTACTACAAGGCACCCAGATCAAAGGGACAACAATCTGGATTTCGCTTCCGTTGTTTTAAAATCATATTTCCTCAGTCTCATTTCGTATTATGAACAACTATTGACTATGGATATTTTTTTCGAATATATAGAATAAATAAAATACTACAGGACAGAGATATTGAAACGATTATTCACCGCAATATTGCGCTTTTATTGTATGTATTGATGATGAACATAGCATGAAGGCGAATATGGAATATTAACAAAAATAGAACAATAGATGTTAAAATAATCATTTTAATTTAGAGGCAGAAATAGATAGATCTGTATATAGATATCTGATTTAAATAAATAGATATTTACTTTGGAGACATAGATATACATGTATACGTTTTTTTCATATCAGCCAACCAGACGCTGATCGACATACAACAGTGATGCGCTGGATAGTAGAACCAACATAATACAAAACTAGTGTAATTATGTCAAATATGCGTTTTCGTAATAGCACTAGTTGTGTATTTTGTTCTAGTCTTCAGCAGAACTATTGCTACAAAAGTAGCAATTACAACTTACCATTTGTGCTGAACCAAACAACCGTTGATGCATTTTGTTGTCCACAGATATTCTCTTGTTGGTTGCGTTTTATATGGTAGCAGTGCTGCGTCATTATCTTTGGATCAAGTCCCATTGATAACAAATATATGTGCATTCGCTTTACAAACAGAAGCTTTTTTTCTGCAGTAACAAAAATACTGATGTAACACAATCTAAGGTTGACTGTCTGAATTTAACTTTCATTAAAATATAATGTTGCATGGGTCTGTTGCTGTTATCTAAGCCCTAAATAACAAATATATATTATTTTCTTTATTATTATTTCAATATAACCGATTGGAATCAGTGCTTTCATTGTTAGTGTTTTGATCAGCAGTTTGAAAGTACACTTTCTGTAAGAGCATGGGCGGAATGTTAACATAGTTCTACTGACAAAGGAGATTTTAATCAAAGATACATGGATCACTTCACCAAAGGTCCTATGAAAGGAAATACGCCACAAGTTTTATCCGGGTTTGTAGCAATCCAGTCATAGGAAATTTGTTGCAAGTGTGCCTTGATCGTCACAGCCATTGGAGATTAAAATCGCTCTACATAGAATAAATAACAGTAATTAGATATCAAAACGGTTTGGCATCGGAATACCTATTAGCAGAACTCATTCCATTAATATATCTATAGATGAAACAATATGGACATAAATTCAGATCATAAGCTTAACACAGTATACTAGGACACTTGTCCCAAAGGAAAGTACGTTTTCCTAAACTTAAATTATCGATATTTCATAATATTATGTTAGTGCAGTAGCACCTATTGTAAATACAGTTGTGTGACACATTTAAATGGTTGCAAACCGACTAAATTTAAAGAAGAAGTCAGGCGAACTAAAGTCTCAACGAGAACTCTGACATTAATATTGCAATCTTTTTAAATGCCTCATGTTTTGCGTGCCTGTTTATTTCCGTAAATTCAACTGCTTTGTTGCATTGTGTTCAACTAATTCATTTCACACCGGTATCACGACAATCTATTTGTTTTGTGTTAAATGTTAATAAGGGAAGTCCACAAGGAAATAGGAAGTACTGCGAGAGTAAATTGGAAGAAAGGTATTAAAGTATGCGCGTGCAGGTGATCATGTTATGTAATGTCATTGCACCTATGTCTAGTTGATGTTATGTTACAAAAATAAACAGTTAAATACGTCAAATTTAAAGTCGTTTCCTATTATAAATAAATAAACCAAACTGATCAATGCATAAGCTGCCCCAGTGTTCCTCAATGTAATTAATTTACAGTGAAAGTTTGAATCACTAAAAGATGAAATGGCTATGAGATGGGTTATGTAACGAGCTCAGTACGAGCCGACTACGTGAGACAAACAATCTATTAGTGAAGTGGGGCGATGTAAGATAATCTCTGTTCTGGAGTATATACTTACGGTGATACCTTTCCAGGTCAAACCGTGACCGACAATCGACCCGACAATCATCACATATGACGTCAGAGAAGCTGGCCTTGTGGCTAGATGATGATCAATTACATAGCCATAACACCTTAATTTAATAACGACCCTTATCTGATTAATGAAACTGTATACTAGGATAGGTAACACAAATAGCACCCATTTGGTTTAGAAGATGATATCAACCGATGTGTAAGCTAACGACAGGAGCAGCTATATACATGGTTCAAATGATTTGTAAAGATAATTCCTCAGCACATCTGGGATAACCAAAAATGCAATAATCCTATTTTATACGACTATTGACCAAGAAAACCCTTAGTTTTTACGATAAAGTGAAAATGTCTAACAGTAGCCTAATTTGTCTCTTGTAAGTGTTTAACGACATTATGACAGAACGCGGTTACTGATATGAGATATTTGTATTTCGTACTTAACCTTAGGTTAATAAATTTCTATATGTTTGTATTAATTTTGACTATTTCAAAGAACAGCTGTGTCTCTCTGCCAATCTGTAAGCCAATGCTTTGAATTATGGCCGCAATTCCAGAGACCAAAGGCTCTTTTCGTGTTGTAGAATCTATATTTGGCAAGTGTTGCACGTTTAATTGACATTTTAATATATTTTGTCGATATAAAGATACTTTTTCGGAATATGAATTTAATTTCAAACAAAGTAAATACAGGTCTGTGACATGTTAAGCAGAGCAAAGACAGACGATTTGCATTCGACCTTTAAGTAAAACAGGCACTTGGCACAAGCTGTTCAACTGAACAAAATCATGAAGTAAGGCTTGATGCTAACTAAATTATTCACATATCCGCACAAATCAACCAAACATAATTCTCTGATTAATCCCGAATAATGACTGCTCATATACATAATTATACATGCCAACCTTTTCCACAAGGGTAATTAAATTTGGAAGCTACAATATCTTACTGGGAATAGATCAATATGACGAAAAATACCGGGAATACCGAGTTCCCCGGCTCAATGACTGTCACGTGATGGATTTATGTAATGATGACGATGGTTTGTATGCAAATATAGGCAATCAACAGTATTTTTATCGTTACGACGAGAAAGTAAAGAAAACGATTTTATCAAAAAATAGGTAGCTCTCCTCGAGAGGAAGTAGAAAATAAATATATATGTCTCCTTTGTATTTTGGTCATATTTTTTCCTAGCAAAATAAGTTTTGTATAGAGTCGAAATAAAATCGAAGCGTTGATGATCAATGTGCGTAGAATAATAATGAAAGTGTGGATTCAGTGAAGCGTGACATAGTATTGGGTCCAAAAAGTGCGTCTTTGTGGATTCAGCGAAGCGTGACATAGGATCCGGTCCAAAAAGTGCGTCTTTGTGGATTTAGTGAAGCGTGACATAGGATCCGGTCCAAAAAGTGCGTCTTTGTGGATTTAGTGAAGCGTGGCATGGATCCGGTCCAAAAGTGGGTCTATGTGGATTCAGTGAAGCGTGACATGGGATCCGGTCCAATAAGTGTGTGTATTTGGATTAAGTGAAGCGCGACATGGGACCCGGTCCAATTAGTGCGTCTATGTGGATTAATGAAGCGTAGCATGGGATTCGGTCCAATATGTGCGTCTATGTGGATTTAACGAGGCGTGACATGGGAGCCGGTCCAATATGTAACTAATGTGAATCGTTCCGTCTCGGAATCCAGGCTAAATACTTCTAGTGGTAATACTGACGTCTATGTATGCTGAGGCCACTAGTGGGTCAAAGAGACTAAGGTAAAATAAGCTGAATCAATTGTTGCGTTCCCTCAGTTTATACAGCCTATGTACAGAGATTGGTTGAACTCAGTCAGATCATCAATACAGATGACCCACAGGACGAGTCAATCTAATTACATATACTAAAACCTGTCACCAACATTTTAGATAAACTATTAAAACTTTGTACATAATAAATAAACATGTTTTGATTATTTGACCGTGGATTGCATTACCCTAACAATTTATATAGAGATTTGAGGCTTTCCATTGTATATGAAAATAGTCGGTATGGATATAGCGATTTCTAATTAACAAGGTATTATATACAGTCATCTGTTGTGAAACAAGTGTTTTTTTGGAATAAACAAATGAAAGAGCATGTTATAGTAAAATACACATTAACAAATCTTAAATGTTTGTATAGCATAAGTTATGTGTATATATAGATATAGATATATAGATATATATTAACTCTGTTGCAAACATGGTCGCCTCGATCTGGGGCCATATTTGATAAATAGTCTATTATACGCCTTTATAAAGCGTGGGTTTCTCTTTTTCTGCTTTAATCAGCAGGGAATTCTCTCAGCAAGTAACGGGCTATAGGAAGCTCAAAATCAAGGCTCTACAGTTAGAGCTGTGAATATCTGTTAAACACTCGTATATCTCCGTGAATTTAATCCAATGCACCACAAACAATTAACGCAATCACTCAAAGTTGTATTTCTCCAGTTTCAATTCATCAAAGGTTAATCCATTAGTAGTTACAATGCAGTCATCACGCAGTTTTGTTTTCTGTTTACACTTTGCTTTCTTTAGGGGAGTGTAAGGGTCATTGCCATTTGAATCTAAACCGTCAGCAGAACAATCATCCTCCATAGCAGTTGATGAAACAGTCATGTCCATTGTGTTGGTTGTGCCATTTGGCCGAGACACATGTATTGTTGGGGCCATTTCAACATTTGGATGGCGTGGAGAAATGATTGTCTTGCCACTGACTGAATGTCCCTTTGAAACTCTTGGAATGTCATTAGAGCGATGACATTCACTAGACTGTTCCTCTGTAACATCGTCGTCGTCGTCATCATCGTCATCATCGTCTTCGCCGTCATCTTCTTCGTCCTCGTCGTCATTAGACGCCTCGAATTCATAAGGTTGTGGCTCACCCCTCATTTCACATACCACATTTGTTAAAGCCTTAATGTAATTTTTCGCCAGTGTCAACGTTTCAATCTTCGAGAGTTTTCTGTCCATTGTTACATGTGGAATCACTTCGCGCAGCTCTTGGAATGCATCATTCAATGAATGCATTCTCATTCGTTCTCTTTCGTTACTTTCCAACCGGCGAAGGTTTCTGTCCCTGGCACTGAGGGCTTTCCTTCGTCTATGGGCCTTCTTTGGCGTTTTGGCTTTTCTTTCAGCGGACTCTTCTGTGGTAGAACTGGCCCCCGAGTCGGAGGGTGATCCGGGCGAATCTCTTTTTTGGGCACGCTTTCTCATATGGTAATCCGTCGGTCGAAATCCTTCATAGTTAGCCACATCCCAGCCGTTCTCAGCAGCAGGGGCATTCGCTTCTACCATGGGGTAATCCACAGGAGATGGTACGTCTTTGCCTTTCCCCCTCATTGTTCCTGGTAAAACAAAAAGATAAATTGAGATAACCTATTTCGTGTTAACAGGCAATCACTCACACATAAAGAGTGGTACGAATTCAACAAATAGATACAAGTACTGTAGTAATATGTTGTTTGGGTGGAATTAATAAGCTGACCAGAAGAAGTAGCATGAAACAAATATATGGATATCAGCTTCCATTCATTCACGGTACGTAGTTTTGCCATAGATGTGTTGTCTGCATATATTCTTAGCTTTGTTTGTTTGTTTGATTAGGGTTTAACCCCGTACTTAAGGTAATTGCACTCACATGATGGCCTGCCAGTTCAATGGGTGACAGAAACCACGCCAGACACCACTGGCGACAACCAAAACATCACAGGACAAATACAGGAGAATACTAAGATATCACAAACATATCGACTTCCTGTTCCTCTGTACCTCAGAAAGCACCAGTGCCCACTTACACAAAGCCTCACTTAGCTAAGGTGACCTTAGTTTTTCCCTTAGGCCTAAACTAAAGAGACGAGTCTCTTTCACAAAGCCCCCATAGAATAAGGTCTAAAGGTGCTAAATTTTCCTTCTTAAGTATCACCTTAAGTGTTAAGGTCAGCTAAGCCTAATAAGGTTTTGTGAAAGTGGGCCCAGGGCAACAGGAAACTCCCTCCAACCAATTGCTTCATTCATAGCTCATTGGTTAATAGGCTTGTTATGCTTGGCAGCTTTGCAACGTCATAGCGGGATTAAACAGAAGTTGCTATCCATACACATGCACCATTTTGTACAGTAGTTGCATGTATTTTACTAAAATTCCCATCCGTGATAGTCAAAGATTTCGAAATTTCAACAATAACGTTTATTGTTAAACCTCTATCAAATAACCCATTGTTATTTTGGACATACTAGTGGCGAGCTTGTTAAACAAGGATTGCGTGGGCGTTTCACGAGCTGTTCGAAATTAATTCTCCATGGGAACTACGTTTATAGGTAAAGCGGTTGTTAAGTCAATGTATTTTTTACTGGTAACTTATTAAATCTATATAAGTAAGTTCATGTAATTGGGCCATTCAATGTATGATATAAAGGTACTGAAAGCATCCAATTATCCGTGAGTGTGTCCGGATAATAGTAAGTAAATGTGAAGGTGGATATACCGTTCTAGCGAGCGTCATAGCCCTTCACAAGGAGAATGGTGTAAATTGCCTCGGATTTCCTCCTGTGATCCACTACTCCGAGGAACAGACTTCAATTTATTGCATGGGAACCCACGCTGAACTAGTCGAGTTGCCGTTAGAGAGCCAGTCAGAAATGTCATTGGGGCCTGGGGAGACCGTCTTCCTCTAATGACCTTATACGGGTTCTGCCATGGTAATTTACCTTGTTTATTGGGTATTGGATCAGCTGATAATGATTGATATTAAGCCAGCATCAAATCGTAATTTTCTCCGTGTAGATTATACCAGAAACCACGCTCGAAATACACAATTATTATACATGCCGGTATTAACTCAGGCTTCTTGAAATATTCATCACCGAACATTGCGCCGGATGATCAGTCGTATTCTAATAATATCTGCTGTACAAATATACATTCGTCAAAAGGTTTTGCCTATTGTATCAGTGTAATTGATCAATTCAAAATGACATTAACAATGGTACAGCTGAAGGCATTCAGTCCGACCCCCACACCGACACGTGCGGTCTTTCTCGATAAGCCAATTGACCACGGATTCAAAACAGCTGATATGATAACACCACACTCGGACACAGTAAACCCTACCGAGCTGTGGCAATGGTCAGGTGAGAGATTCTGTAGAGATGTCAGCATCGTTAAATGTACCAGCCCCTTCATCATACTAAAGACCTCCCTGACAACAGTTACACCAGATCGTAGAACCTTTCAATTCTGTGCTGTTTGGCATTACAATTGCATCGACTGAATTGGTCATATCTTGATTTTTATTCACCTTCAGCCAGGATCACACTTAAGTAACAAATATGAATTAAGTATATAATAACTGCGAATAGTAACCAAATATTCTCACCTAAATCACATCTACAAACGGATAACATATGAATATTAACATTACAATATCACAGCGAGAGACATAAAAATAAAATAGTTCCAAAACCTAATGCAGGCATAGCGACGACATTATCCAAACTCATCCCGACGTACTTAGGTTTTGTTTGGTGTTGTGTTCGTGCGCACACACAACACGTTAATGACTGCATTTCAATCAACATGATTGTTAATTGTGTCTAATCAACCGACTAAAGCGGTTATCTTTCGCAGTGAAAAGATTTTTTTAATACATTTCCTGTATAAACGTAAGTAAAACCGAGATCTTAAGGAAACAATCAAAGGGTTTCTCAGCTTTGTTTACATTTTACGTTTAGCATATCACATTAAAAACACAATTTGATTTCCCTGTTAGCATATAGTGCAATATAAATGTCGTAGAAGGTCTGCCTAACAAGTTAGGTTGAAAGTGCTTCTCAGTTGAGTGAACAACCAGTCAGAGTTCTTCCTCTCTGGTGTCATCCGCCTAATGCACGAACAGCAGCCTCAGGAGTATTGTTATTAATGAGCCCGCTACAACATGGCTTCAAATTTGTAGTAGTCGATAATAACACTGTAAAAAGTCACTAGTTGCCAGGAGGAAAAGAAGACGCTAACAGATGCAAATGTTCTGGAGTTTGTCCGCCTAATGTTTGACAGTAATCACAACGATCAATACGTGATCTAAGTATACCGCTGGCCAAGGAATTGGTCGTTACACGAGTACTCAATCCTGTACATACAACAAGACGCCCACAATCCATAGAATGGAGACAACCCTGTAAATATTTATTTGCAGCAGGAAAATTCTATGTATGCATCAGATAGCTTACGTGTTTATACGGATAATTAAAAATATATCTCATAAATTTAAGAAACACATTTTTCTCACTTTATCTTCTCTCTTTCATTATGATTAGCTATAACGTTATATCCAAAATCAGATAAATTCCATCTTAAAATAATTGCATATTAAGAGCACTTTTTCGGTCCACATAGAGCAATGGCTCTTGTTCCGCAGGCGACACAACAATGGGCTTAAAGGCAGTATGATAACTATGCAATACCGCAAGTGTTTGGGGTATTCTAAATCAGCCAACCTTCACTAGAGTCAATCCTTATTTAAATTATATCGTAATTATTACTGCACGAACTCTTGCCTAATCTTAACTGACTGTCAATACAATCTGAAACCTACATGATTCACTGTATCACACAATGGTATCTGGACAGATCACAATTTGGGATTGCAGGTATGTATCTCGAGCAACAACCGTCAAGGTTCAGGCGATTCCTCTGACAACTAATTAACATTTCGACAGCCTTGTAACGTGCTATACAGCCTCGGGGTTTTCATGTAAAGTAACAGTAGAATTAAGATACGGATACTTTCACAAACCATCAACACAGTGAACTATACGTAGTTGTCATCACCAAATTGCGCTACATATAAGACCTACGCGTAAAAGAGATGTATTCGTTGGCCGTATTACATTGACATGAACACAGCCGACTTGATGGCATATAAACCCAGGGATACAGACTAGAAACGTTTCTTTCCAAGACGGGGTTATCTGGAGAGGAGACCAAATGTCAACTCTGGTATTTCTCCACGAATCCCGTTGAAAGTACACTCATTAACAACAGACGAATTCCAACAATTGTCAGAGCTATTAAATATAGATAAATGTTTGTAGTGGATTTATGAGACGGCTAGATATGACATTTCGTTTGAACCTTACCTTGTGTATAGGGTAAACCGTGTTGGACTTCCTACCGGCTGAACAGCTGATTGTGTCTGTTGCCAGCTGACTGAGCCTAGCGTGTGACTGCGTGCCGCTCACCGCTCACTACTGACTCGCCGCACACTACACGTTCTCGTAAAAAGCTCCTATCGGAAGTGTGGGCCATCTAATACATAGTAAATAGGCAGTTTTAATAATTAACATTTCCTAGCCAGCCTCGTCCAATCGGAGCTTTGGAATAATGTGACGTCAGAGAAATAAGGTTTCCTTGTCCTTTGGAAAGAGAAACGCCAGTTGTAATTTGTGAAATTCGTTCTGTCCATATCTCGCTTCAATCAACCCTGTCGTGTGAGCGACCAGGCAGCCTTAATAAAGCATACCTACAATCCACTACTGTTATATCCTGGTCTCGTAAAAAGCAGCGAACGATCCAGCTGACAACAGCCTGTTTACAGTATTCAAAATACATGTAGGCCTACAAACCGATTTCTCCCAAGATATCCTGTTAGAAATTTAATAATAAGAGTGGATGCATATGAATGGATAATTCCAGGTCAGTAGGAACCCATTAAGTTCATTGGCTCATCTTAAAGCTACATGGGGAATTGCCGAACCGTTTAACAAGTGATATCACTCAAATGTAATTCAATATATAGACAGCCTATGAGAGAGCTAGCGACGAGCTTAACGGTTAAATTACTCGTCTTACGTTCAATATCTGCTTACAGGCTATTGTTTTACTCATAGGCGATATAAAAGGACGGTCTTTGAAAAACATCTGTTCATTTTCCCGAATGCTCGCACTGACATAAAATAAATGCCAACATGTTGGGATCTCTACAGTCTCTGTGTAGTACGGACAAAATAAATTCAGGGGGTTTTTTTTCATACTAGATAACAGCTAAGCAAACTTTATCGCGGGCTTGGGCCTCTATACGCGACTGCATGTCATTAAAAGACAGTGTTCGATTTTCGATGAACAAATTTGTCCTTTAGAAGAAGCACTTCACTTACTTATAGACTTAAGAGGATCGATAATATTTTCCCACCATAATACCAAATATATACCGCCAATAGGCCTGCGTAACGGACCGGGATAAACAAACTTCCATTGATAATCATCGTTATATTTAACATTTACAAAAAATAATCATTTTAGTGTATATCATTTAAAATTGCAAAATCTACACGCTCTATTCCTTGCATTAAAAAAGAAATTAATTGCATGTCACGGTACATGTGTAGATCTATGTGGGTCAATCTAAATGGTGTTGTCGCGTGGAGTGGGAGATGTTCAAATGGTACAGCGCCACATAGATAATCAAGTTGGCTGTACCCGCATAGTTATTATTTCCACCAACCCTTCTAATATACACAGACATGTGTTATTAGCAGACAGGGGTAGATAGATTTTGTATCATCATAATACACTACCACATATATCCTTCCATTCATTGTTGTTTTACAGGCTGGTAAATACCGCAGGCAATTATATACTATATAGATACAGATATAGCAGAAGGTTAACGTGAGCTGCCAGACGAGAAACAAACACAGACCCGATTTTATTGAAGCTGTTTGGCGGAAATAAATTTTTCACTTTTTGTCTTTCGAAGCTTAACCAGTATTCCTGAAATAAGCCAAAAGAGCTTTATAACGTTATCCAGTAATAGTGATATATTAACATAACAATTACAAAGCGGGCTTTATATATGGCCGACTGCATGATTTTGGCCTTCACTTTGGCCCTAAACGATGTGTATCCTATACAATGTGTTTGGAATACAATGCGTTGGGCGTAATATCACTCTTACGGATTTCAAAAGCCACAGATCAATTATATAATACTATTAGTACAAAAAAACTCTCTCCTGCAATAATAAAACCTATTTACAGAGAAACCGAGTTGAAGGTGACATTTGCCGTCCTTTTTTTCATTATTTACAACAAACCGATGTGTGAATTTTCTCGATCGATGGCCAGACAAATAATTCAAAGTGACATTGATGGATTGCAGAACAGCTGAACACATATCACATGACCATTCTCAAAAACGGTAGATAGTACATGGGAGTTAACTGCGTATTGGTGAAGAAATTTGTAATACGGTAAGAGTTATCTCCCATTCTTAACCACATATCCTTTTTTTGAACCCGTTAATCCATGCTTAACAATTTGTTGATCATTTTTTTTCAGTACAGAACTTCCGTTTTGTGGGCGGATTTTAACAAAAGAAAACTATTTCATATTGGTTTCTTTGTAAGATAAATTGATGAGGAAAGGACTTATTTTGCTGATCATTTAATCAGTTAAGGTCTTGCTGGACCCCCTGAAAATGAACCAATTTTTTTTTATCGCTTAGATTAAAAGTTAGGTATTCAAACAATATGTCCGTGAAAAACATAAATAGAAATTAAGTCGCAAAACTTTAATTGCCTATTTCTGGCACTTCACTTTTAAGCCGACACTACAATTTTCATGGCGCATTTCTAGAAAACTATTCATGGTAGAGACTTTAAATTTGTTGCATTGTAAAGAGCAAGATGCGATCTAGTAAACCGTGCCTCATTTTTTTTAAGTTCGTCCTACATTTT